>SKCR01052714.1:0-54858 GCA_019454045.1 Zanthoxylum bungeanum
CATCCACTTAACCGAGCATTGTAAGTATTTTCCGCTACTTTACTTTGCGTATTCACACATCATTTTATGCTTAATGATCTTGGTTATTGTTCTTAGAGAACCCAACACAACTCCGTGAAATGACAAGAGGCCATGAAATCAGAGTTAGACTCTATGCATCAGAATCAAGTTTAGGACTTGGTTCAGCCTCCTGAAGGAATTGTTCCTATTGGTTGTAAATGGGTTTACAAGAGGAAATGTGTGCCTGATGGAAAGGTTGAAACCTTTAAGGTTCGACTGGTAGCTAAAGTTACACGCAGTGACCTAGAGTCGACTACGATGAAACTTTTTCGCCAGTTGTGATGCTAAAGTCTATTAGGATTTTATTGTATATTGCTGCTTACCATGATTACGCGATTTGTCAAAAGGATGTCAAAACTGATTTTCTAAATGGATTTCTTGATGAAGAAATCTATATGGAATAGCCGGAGGGTTTTTTATCCAGCGAGAACTCGGGCATGGTATGTAAGCTTAAGAAGTCAATTTATGGACTTAAACAAGCTTCACAAAGTTGGAATCTACGATTCGATGAGATTATTAGATTGTCTGGATTTCTTAAGAATTCGCAAGAATCTTGTGTGTATAAGAAAGTCAGTGGGAGTATGGTGGTGTTTTTAGTTCTCTATGTTGATGATGGTTTTCAGATGGTAGAGGGTGATTGTGTCAGATGGCCAAAGCCACTGTTTGCAAAGTAGTTTGGGAAATGAGTATGGACGAAAATAAAAGGGCTGATGTGGCTGACGTCACGATTTGGTGTAATAATGGATCTAGACGCACTATATAAAGGGATTGGAGACTCAGTTTTGAGGGTGGGTTAATCCATTATCTAGAAATTTCTACATTTCATCACTTGTAAAAGCTCCAAAAAGCTTAGTGTTAGAGAGAGATGGAGCAGGTCGGCCTGACCCGGTGTGGTAATAAAAATTTCATTTCTTTACATCTGTGGACGTAGGTTGGAGCCACTCTCAGCCGAACCATGTTAAATCCTTTGTGTTCTCTATGATTTCTTATTTACTTGCCAAGTTTGATTTGGTTCCCAACTAACCAAATAAATTTAATGATTGAGGATGGTTTTTTCAAGGGATTGAATTCCCAAATCACCCCTGGAATGAAAAGTAACCGTCAATAGTTGGCGTAGTCTTTGGGGATTGTAAGAAAAGCAACAAACACACTAAGACTATGACATGAGATGAAAATCGTAGATCCCTGGAGGCCATAGTGGCGAGGTGGATAGAGAAAATATAGAGAACTTGTGGATAGAAATGGAGGGAAATCGAGCCTTTCTAGAGGCCATGATGGAGAGAATCATAAAGTTGGAAGAGAGAGCGGCAGAAGAACAAACGCAAGAAGGGCCTAGTCAATGGAGAGAAGATATCGTCAGTAGTTAGAGGCTGGCAGTGGCAGAAAGAGAACGAATGACTAAGAAAATGAAGAAACCAGAACCACGCCAGCAATCCGTAGCAACTCGCCTCCATGACTAATGCCCCTGGTAAGAGCTGCTCAAGTAACAGATGACGCTGTGTGTACTGCCCTCAATAGGCCTTTGGCGCAGATAGCTTGGGAGATACGGGACAAGTGCCTGGTGATTAAACCTGACACAATGAAATTTAAGGTGGACAAGAGGGATCAAATGGTTTATTGCACCCACCATCAAATAGGGGGACATAGCACGGAGAATTGCAGGGATCTGCAAGAGCAAGTCGAGAACCTGGTGAGAAACGGCTACCTTAATGAGTATGTCGATCATGAGGCTATAAGGGTGAGGCAACGCAAATAATAAAGTCAGCAGGTCGGTACCCATCACTAGGAGCAGCTAGATGTTGCCCAACTCAAAAAAACCTTTGAATATTGGGATGCTGGGGAGATATTTCTAATAAATTTTCTCTTAAAATGACCCTCAAAGAGTTGTAAGAAGGACAATAGATCCCAGACATATGAATAAGTCTTTCCCTTTTTTAAATAAAAGCTTGTTCATCGATGCTTGTTTATTATTTGGATAGGAAAGACGTGACCAAAATTATGGGGGATACTTGTGATTGGGATTACTCAAGGGGTGCATGGTAGGTGGGAAAAAAGCGCGAACTCTCTGTGGCACGCCAATCTCAGGTGTTATTATCAAACCCCTTAAGGTCGAGCGGTAGTACCCAATGACTTGCACTTTTGTGGGAATAAAATGAAAAGACATGGATGATGTTTCGAGTCTCGATTATCCATAGCACGTTTGGTGAAAGATTCGGCGTGACGCTTGGTTGCCCCTTGGATCATCACATGCAGGGATTAAATAGCTATGCGATACTATGGTATCGTCAGAGGTGCGTTGCATGAGGGAGGACCCACGAGCCTTGGGATAGGTTTACCACGGGGGAAATGCCCTTGTGGCACTGATAATCCCATTTCAGACTTTTCCAGCTTCTTAGCACGGGGAAGGCAAGAAGGCCTCTGTGGCATTTGCATGACTGAGGTTTTTTCCTAGCATGGGCATATTCCTTATAGCGCTGTTACCATCTAGTCTGTAGTTTGATTTGCCGAGACATTGAACTGTAAGGTTCAAATTTTTATTTGAGTAGCATGGGGCAAGACGATGTCTCCAAACTCCTTTGTTGTTTCTTTTGGGTCAATACGGGGTATGTGATTACGTCACTTCTGTTGTAATTGTCTGTTTTTATCTTTGTTTTTATTTCGATGAGACTTGGTGTGGAACGCCATTACCAATGTCCATAAAAAAATATCAGAGGTTGAAATTCTCCCTTCTAGCTAAGTCTTGGTGAAATATATGATGGCTCGGGGCTTCATTCGTTTTGCTGAGGCCATATTGATGGCAAAATGAGGGAACATTCCATTGTGGCCAAGTTATTTCATTAGCCCGGGGTTACATTTGTCCCACCGAGGGCCTCATTAGATTGATGGCATGGGGTCAGAGTTTCTCCCCCATGGTCATATTTGATGGCACAATGAGGGAATATTCCCTTGTGGCCAAGTTATTTTTGGCTCGGGGTCGGGTTTGTCCCACATAGGCCTCATTATGTTAGATGGCATGAGGTCATAGATTCTACCCTATATCCATATTTGATGGCACAATGAGGGAACATTCCCTTGTGGTAAAGTTATTCCATCGGCTCGGGGTAGGACTCATCCCACCGAGGCCTTATCTTGCTTGTTGGTATGGGATCAAATTTTCTCCCCCCATGGCCGTGTTAGATGGCACAATGAGGGAAAATTCCCTTACGGCCAAGTTATTTCATCTGCTCGAGGTCAAGCTCATCCCACCGAGGCCTTATCTTGCTTGTCGGTATGGGGTCAAAGTTTCTCCCATATGGCCATATTTGAATGGCACAATGAGGGAGCATTCCCTGTGGCCAATAATTACATCGGCTCAAGGTCGGGTTTACGTCCCACCGAGATCTTATTATGTTTGTTGGCTTGGGGTCAGAATTTTTCCCTCAAGGCTTCTCTATCAGATTAGCTTGGGATGGGTTACGTCCCCCCTAGTCCCTAGTGGAAGAGATGAACAAGTTATGATCAGAAGCAGATGTGCTAGATCAGAGTTATGAACCCGATAAGGATTTTTTCACCAGAAGCACTGAAGCTTGTCGTTGTGGTACCCGTTACGAGGTGGGACAGACATGAGATTCTGGACTTGATCAAGATTGAACATCAGCGTGAGAAGGAACCACCATTTTTGTTTTTTAGTTTACGACATCAACTCATTGACTCGTTGATACTGAGAACAGATGACAGATGTTGATGGTGATTTTCAGCCCCGAGAAACTCTGAAACATGTAGAAGGGTATAATGAGTTTTTGCACTTAACAAGATTGGGGTCTAAGGTCATTGTGAGAATGAGAGGCCAGGCAGAAAGGCCCTAGCGGAGGCGCAGAGGCACCCAACCTGATGAGAATGATCAGATTCGTTCGTATTTACACATGTGAAGACCGACCCAAGGCTGTCAGAAGATCTGTTTTCGTGCTTGTAACAACGATAGGTGTTAGAAGGTGGCCAAATAGGGAGCTCATGAGCCTTCAAACACTTGTAAAAAATATTCAGGAACTACAAGGGAAATTGAGGGGAGTGAAGGAATCCTGAACCAACATGGTAAAGAAAGAAGAAAGGAATAGGATCCAATATCAAGCACCTCGGTATGCTGACCCGATGATAAAGGTCGGCTTACAGTATCGTCTGTATATCGGATGACGTAAGCCCTACATAAAAGTTCGGGCCTCCTAAGAGGCTGATACGATGGGGAGCAGATCAGAGGATTATAGGATTATCGACTGACACACGGGACCGCATGGGAGTGGTTGCAATGCAAGCTGTCACATGGGCAAAACGTGTGGCAGTGGGCAAAAAGGTAGGAATGATGGTTTTCAGATGGAAGATAGTGGTTGTGTCAGACAGCCAGAGCCACTGTTTGCAGAGTAGTCGGGGAAAGGAGTATGGACAAAAGTGAAGGGTTGACGTGGCTGACGTCACAAGTTGGTGCAATAGTGGATCTAGACGCACTATATAAAGGGGTTGAAGACTAGGTTTTGAGGGTAGGTAATCCATTATCTAGCAATTTCTACATTTCGTCACTTGTAAAAGCTCTAAAACGCTTAGTATTAAAGCGAGATGGAGCATGTCGGCCTAAACTCGAGGTGGTAATAAAAATTTCCTTTCTTTGCATCCATGGACGTAGGTTGGAGCCATTGATCATGATTTTCACACGTTAAGCAAGCGCATGTATCGCTCAAGTAGTATAAAAAATTATCGATCCCACGAGGACTAATCACCTACGTTACTAATTGTTAAAACTAATGACCTGCGAGTATCTAATTAAATTAAATGTGATTTTATTTTGAGTTTGAACTAAAGTTAATGCAAATAAATATAAATTGGAAGTTTGTAGAGATAATCAAATAGAGAAAGCATCCAGGATTGTGAATCTACCCAGTATTATTTTAAAAATGAACTGGTTATCCTATTTATTTTGTAATATATTGGTTTATTTGTTGGAAAATTATGACCCATAGTGTCACTACTTGTAAAAGACATTGTGTTTTTGTACAAATTAATTATGTAGCAAAGGAAATTGCCTTTTATCATTTCGTAATTAGATTACTTAAATGTGTGAATGATGAAAGTCCTTATGATTAGTTCTGGATTGAGATGATATGAGACTGTATCAATCCACGACGGTTTAATCATTAAATATCCCTAGTCGTAGTATTATCGAGACTAGACATCGATAATGCGGAATATACTAGTGTCGCACTTGTACGTGTTATGGAAGCATAACAACATAATTCTCATATATTTAAGTATTGGATACTTATGCAAATGTGGTAGGAGGTTGTTGTAGGCATTGCATTTTCGCATGTGAAACCCGATGATGAGTCTCAGTTGGAGGCACTACCTTTTTAGCTAAGGATATTGCGGGAAACAGAGGTCGGAAGGGGAAATTCAGAATAAGTACGTCATCAGATTCATTTCGCAAGTTCACTGTATTCGTTAGTGGCGTTCGTTACTTCGTTCGGACGTCAGGCAGATTGCAGACGTTCGTGTAGCATTCGAATGGGCGTTCGAACGGCGTCAGTATTTCTGGTTTTGCTGCTAGCCTCGCACCCCAGTCCAATTAGCCCCCAAAAGCCCATAAAAACACATCCCAATTAATAAAACACATTTAAAACACATGGAAATTAAATTAAATATTAAGATAAATATTAATAATGTATTGAATTAAATAAATATTTAAACAATTTACCTTTTAAATAAAACATAATTTATTAACTTCATAACTAAACAAATCACTCACTAAATTAAAAAGATATTCATGCCTAATTAAAATCAATCATAACAAATTAAATATTTGTATTCCTAATCTAGCCAAGATTTGTCCCCCCATCAATCTAATCATTCCTTGTTGAATACCAAATCAAATCCTCCTTTTAATGCCAAAATCCTATTCCTTGTGAGACAAGGTGAAGCCCTAGCCTTTCTCTATATAAACCACACCTCTCCAAGGCATTCCCCCCCTCCTGATTTACGCCCATCACAGAAAAAAAGAAGCAAAGAATTTCAACCCCCCTATCCAAGCTCCATCACGCTATTACACAAAAAAATCAACAAATTTCTCTTCATCTCCTTCCCCTACTTGACCGAAAAAACACAGCCCCATAAGCCTCCCTTTATCACCAAACATCAGCCCTTCGCACGTCAAAAACACAGCCCCATAAGCCTCCCTATATCACCGAAAAAACAGCCCCATAAACCTCCCTGCAGTACCGAAAAAAACTGCACTCATATTAGCCCTCAAACAGTCCCTAAAATCCCTAAACCAGTAACATAAAAACTGCACTTATAATCCTTAAAATAATCACACAAGAATACACTAAAAACCCACAAAAAACACTCGGAACAGTTCGTTGAAACTCAAAACAAGTGACCTGAACAGTGAGCATCAAAATAGAGGCCGAACAGCAGTAGAACGGAGACCGAACAGCAAAGCAAAACACAGCAAAACAGTGAGCTAGGACGCTAAACCATGTGACACGGAGAAGTTGAGGAGCTGTACCCTTCCGACGTCCGTGAAACGCAAGCCTGAAAGTTGGCAAAAAGGTTAGACCTGAGGGTATTTTCCACACTCGTTTCCGTTTATTTGTATTATCTATTGAGTATTGCTTGCATGATTGTTATGTTTGAAATGCATGTTGTGGCCCTTGAGTAGAAAATATGCATGAATTATGAGATGTTGTATGTTGTGGCTTTGGAATAAAATGATAGATGTGTCAACTCTTGCGGTATATCGGATGGAAACCCGGACATAAATTTCATAGCCGATTCCGAATGGACGGTAGTATGATCTGTACTCGGAATACAACTCCACGTACCACTTGAGTAAACGGCACCCTCTTTTGTTTTGTTGTTGCTTTGGTTTACTTATTTTTCGTCACTTGAATTCTGCATGTTGCTTATTTATGCATGATTCAATCGAGCGCATGGGCTTAGTAAGTGCGATGAAAGGTCCCCTATTTGGAGGGGTCAAAATCCTTGACCACGATGCTTTGCCGCGCCGGTTGATGTGTGTTCGGTTGAATGCAAGATACGTTCAATCGGGCATACTAAGTTTGATAGTATTGTTTTTAAATTCTTTGTATGCATGATTCAATCGAGCGCATTGGCTTAGTAAGTGCAACGAAAGATCCCCTATGGGGAGGGGTTTAAAACCCTTTACCACGATGCTTTGCCGCGCCTGTTGATGTGTGTTCGGTTGAATGCAAGATACGTTCAATCGGGACTACTAATTTTGATATTATTGTTTTTTAATTCTTTGTATGCATGATTCAATCGAGCACATGGGCTTAGTAAGTGCAATGAAAGATCCCCTATGGGGAGGGGTTAAAGCCCTTTACCACGATGCTTTGCCACGCCGGTTGATGTGTGTTCGGTTGAATGCAAGATACGTTCAATCGGACATACTGAGCTTGACATTATTGTCTTTATTCTTTGTGTTGCATGCATCAGGCTTGGTTCCGTTCGAACGCGTTCTCAAACGCTACACGAACGCGAACTTCTGTTTACCGTTCGAACGCGTTCTCGAATTCTACGTGAACGCGCACGCACTTTCTTAGTCTTATCACGCATCAGGTCTGGTTCCGTTTGAACGCGTTCTCGAACTCTATACGAACGCGAACCTTCTGTTTACCGTTCGAATGCGTTCTGGAACGCTACGCGAGCGCGCACGCACTTTCTTAGTCTTATCATGCATCAGGTCTGGTTTCGTTCGAATGCGTTCTCGAACACTATACGAACGCGAACCTTCTGTTTACCGTTCGAATGCATTTTCAAACGCTACGCGAACGCGAACCCACTGAACTGAGTTCCTTTTCATCAGATTTCATGCATAGTTTTCCTAGTACCTATCCCTACGTATGATGAACCTGATTGCCCCTCTGTATTACGCAAGATTGTGTTGGTGTCATTCATCTGTATTCCCCACATGTATGAGTACAATGCGTTTAACATATTACAATTCATATACCTATGTCATGATAACATTTGAGTATTATTTCTTGTGGTATATCGGATGGAAACCCAGACATAAATTCCGTAGCCGATTCCGAATGGACGGTAGTACGGTCTGTACTTGGGATACAATTCCACGTACCACTTGGGAAGGTGCTCACATGTGTGCTTATGTGGTTAGTATGTGTGCTTGTGTTTTCTTGAATATAATATGCCAATGAAGTTGTATGTCCATCGCTACTTTGATGTACTTTCAAGCATGAAATCTTAGATGTGAAATATATGTAAATTTAGGTGTAAGTTTTATTTTGTACATGTGAATTTAGAAGCATGATACTCTTGAAATAAATGTTACTTAAGCCTGATTAAATTATTACATAAATCCTTTCATTACAAGTGGCATAAGTAAGAGGACTATTCCGAACCCAACGGTTTGAGGTCTTCCCTTTGCGAGGGTGAGTGCGGCCTTAAATCTCATTTTCCCGGTTCACACGGGGTGGCGACTCCATTATTCTCCGGTTTAGTCCCCCGTGGCTACTCCGTACTCCCGACCAGGCCGCGAGCTTGGAACAACATGCGTCGCCCAGATCCTGTGTTCCCACAGTCTGGCGACTCCACTAGGGATAGAGAATCGGCCCCAAATATTGTCTTGTAATGATTGGATTTATGTTTTAATTGACCGTGTCTATAGTGGATAAAATGGGGGTTTAATCAAAGACATTTTAAGGGTAGGTAATTGTTTGGTGTCTTCCTTCATTCACTACCAATCTAGAAGGAAAAGCTGTGAAGGCACCTATATGGCCATCTACTCGTAGCCTATTGTGATGGAATAATTTGGAGGACTCGTTGTTTATTCCTGACACCAAACGATAAGAGCCTAAGAGGCTTGGGTATTTAAGTGAGCCTCGCTCCACCTTCCCTCTGAGGGAATCTACAACGGGAAATCCATTTGACAGTCCGTCACACACCATAGCTCATTGGCATGTACCTTAGTGTATAAAAAGGGTGCGCTCACTTGGTTGCTCGAAACCTTGATTGGGGAGACCTAGTCGTGGGCCATCCTTCGCCGACAAGAGCCTTTGTCTATACTCCTGCGAACCCACCCATAGACCGGGTTTGTATGGTTAAAGTAACAATTATTTCCTTGAGTATGTGCTAGTGGACCATCCTCATTTGGATGCAGTTGGACATTGTCAGAAATGCGGACTTACTGGGCCATTTAAACTGGGGCGAGTTCGTACCTTATGACCATTGGGCCCAAAGCTTCTGAAATGTTGATGGGCCATTCTGTAGAAATTATTACTTTATGTTTGCATTATCTTTTATGCTTGTGTGTGAGAACATCGTCGTTTGGATCCATTTGGACCATTTTTCATGAGATATGGGCTTTTTGGGCCATTTAAACTGGGACAAGAACATATTTTATGACGGTTGGGCCAAAGGCTTCTAAGTGTTGATGGGCCACTTTGTGCTTGTGTTCGGAACGTTACCATTTGATTTAGTCGGGCTCTTTGTCATGAGATGTGAACTCATTGGGCCATTTAAACTGGGATGAGTTCACTCCTATAACATTAGCCCGAAAGCTTCTAAAATGATTACAGTCCGATTTGTTTGAAAATTTTAATTTTAATTTAGTATGTTATATATGTTACCTGCATCTCATGCACCTCATGCATACATATATCATGTTAACACCCTCTATGTCTCAAAAAGACATCATAGATACCGTTTGGGTTAGAGAATGGACAAGGCTCATTAAAAGAACAGTAACAGTCATGAGTGAATCTGGTAATGAGGTATCCCGTATGGATCAGTTAGAGAACAGTCTCGCCAAGGTCACTGAACAGTTGCAAGCTTTGACTACTGCTGTGGCTGGTATGGCTGTGCCCCGTGCTGGGGGAATTTCTGAGAATGTGAGGCGTGAGGAGCCTCCGAATGGGTTTGGGGATGATATCCCCACTTTTGATGATGATATGGCAGAGTATGCAGCAGACAGAGTATCTGGGTCTCAGGCAGAGTTACAGAAACTTCGGGATCAGTTGAGTCGGATACCCGAAAGATGAGGGTAAGAATGGGATTTGCTGGATTATGACACACTGACTTTTGAGGAACAGTTGCGGCACAGTTCAAGATGCATGATATGGATAAGTTTAACGGGAATGGGGATCCAAGGGTGCATCTCCGACAGTTTGTATCAGTCATGAGTTCAGTTGGCTTATCTCAGCGCCAAGTGCAGAAAATGTTTGGAATGTCGCTGAAGGAGCTCCCGTGGTATGGTACCACAGTTTGGAGAAGAAAGTGAAGGAAGAATGGAGGGAGTTGGCTGATGCTTTCCTGAAGCAGTATGTCACTGACCTAGAGATCGATCTGTCACTCCGTGATCTGGAGAATGTTAAGCAGAAATCGGATGAGAGTTTTAGGAGTATGTGGACCGATGGAGGGTAGTTGTTGAAGATGTAGACTAGGCCTTCAGAGAAGGATCAGATTAAGATGATTATCAAGGGCACCAAGCCCTCTATTTACAGCAAGTTGAGGAGGATGACCTCCATGATTGCAGAATTTCGGCAGTTGAGGGAAACTTTCATGGATATTGAAGAAGAAGAGGCCGAGAATAGAAAATTCTATGGTCTGAACAGGAGGCCCATTGGGGGAACATCGGGAACAAAGCCCGTTTCTGCTGAGATTGCCGCTATCCGGAACCGAAGGTTTTCCAACTTGGGAAGACCCATGTCAAAGGTGCTAGAGAAACTGAAGAGGCAAGGGCTTTTAAAACCCTTGGAAGCCAAACCATTACCCAATCCCCTACCATCACATTATAACCTAAGCCTTTACTGTCACTTTCACCAACAGAAGGGCCATGACACTGATAATTGCGCCCGACTCCGCCATGAAATCCAAGACCTGATAGACTCCAAGAAAATACCTGACCCAGAAACAGAACAGCTGACACACACAGAACCCCTTACCCAATTACCGTGCCGTACCACCACCAGCCTATATGATCAATTCTGGCCTCCCAGAAGACCTTGTCCTAAAATCCTTTCACCCTCAAGCCTTTCCTGGGAATCTGGGATAGTACTCGTGAAGATGAGACTGAGCAGGGGAAAAACTTTTGGCTTGATTTCTCTAGTAGTGACGAGGAAGAAGTAAGAGGAATGACGCGCAGTGGTCGTTTTTTACAATGATATGGCGGAGAAGGGTAAGGAAGTTTTTGACAGATGGTAGAGAGTGGTTGAGACGCAGAAACTACTGATGGGGATATAGTGCTGAGGCAATTGAGGAAGACTAGAGCACAAGTGAGTATTTGGGAACTGTTATGTGCATCTCGGGAGCATAGGCAGGCTATGGTTGAGGCCTTGAGCAAGATTGTGGTACGGAAGACACCAACCCTGCAATGTTTGTTGGGTCGGTTCAGAAGGAAGCTTTGCAGATATCTTTTTCTGAGGATGAACTCCCAGCAGAGGGGAGAAATCATAACAGGCCTCTATATATCAGGGCCGAGGTGAGGGGCAAGAGAACTTCATGTGTAATGGTGGATGACGGTTCGTCCATCAATGTGTTCCCGCTGAAAATTCTGGCGAGATTGGGTATGAAAGCAACAGACTTGGACCCCTCCAGTATGACTATTAAGGCTTATGATGACAGTAAAAGGGGAGTTGAGGGTACCTTTGTGGCTATGGTCAAGGTAGGACCGATTGAAGATGAGGTAAATTCACAGTACTGGACATCCCGGCTACTTTCGGCCTTATTGTTGGGAAGGCCTTGGTTTCACAAACATGGGGGCGTGCCTTCCACTTTGCATCAGATGATCAAGTTCTCGTATGAGGGAGAAGTTGTTTACCATCCGGGCTGAGTTAGATAATGTCGTTGGCTGCCTTAGAGATATAACCTTTCACGAGGTTTCAGGGTTGTCAGCTACTTTTGAGGTGGGTGGATCCTAGGGTGGCTAGGATTATAGGAGAAATGAAGTTTGAGCGGGTATTTAAAGGTTCAAAATTACCAGATTTCAGAGGACAGACTACTCGGAAGGGTTTGGGGTACAAGTCTGATGAAGAAAGCCAAAGGTCAAGAGAAAAAGGGCCTGAAACTGATGGAAGTTTTGTGAAAGCTTAGGATATCAAGGGGAGCATGAACCCGTGGAAGTTAATGGATTTGATTTGGTACCTGGGTTTGAGATCTTCCAGGATATGTTGGGTAAGAAGATAGTGTATTGGAGAGATTGTAAGAGAAAGAAGAGAGAATTGGAAGGAAGAACTGATGAAGTTGGAGAGCCTGACTTTGGGAGAGGACGAAAAGCCTGAGGAAGACCTGATTGCAGAGGAAGAAGTGTCTATAGATGATGAAGACATTTACCTTCCTGATTTGTTTGAATGTACTTCCGCATTATCCAATAATAAAGACCTTCTTTTGCTTACTTGCCTGAGTCATTTTTCCATTTTACACTGCACGAATCAAGCATATTTGACATCAGTTCAGCCAAAACTATGGCATTTAACTTGGGTACACTTGAGACCCCCAAGGAAATTCTGATTGCAAGTGAAGTAACCTCCGAATAGAGGGAGAAACTAGAAGAAGTGTTGGTTCAGATATGCCAAAGTGTTTTTCTTGGTCCTATGAGGACATGCCTGGGGTAGACAGAAACATTGCCCAACACACAATACCAACTTATCCGAATATGAGGCCAGTAAAACAGAAACTCTGACGGATTGAGACCGAGATGGGCTGAGAAAGTCAGAGAGGAAGTTAAGAAACAGATAGATGTGGGGTTCATGAAGGTAGTAGTAAAGTATCCTGAGTGGTTGGCTAACATAGTACCGGTGCCGAAGAAAGATGGGAAGGTCAGAATGTGTGTAGACTACAGAGATCTCAACAAGGCTTTGTCCGAAAGATGATTTCCTCTTGCCGCAATAGATGTTCTGGTTGATAGTGCGGCTTTTATCTGCTATGTATTCATTTGCAGATGGATTTTCAGGTTACAATCAGGTCCTCATGGCTGAGACAAGAACAAACATAGACTGCATTTTGTTACTGAGTGGTGGTACTTATTGATACAAGGTTTTGCCGTTTGGGCTTAAGATATGCGGGGGCTACTTATCAACGGATGGCCACTACACTTTTCCACGACTTGATGCACAAAGAGATGAAGTGTATGTGATGACTGATGGTGAAATCAGAGACAAGAGTTTGGCATATTGAAGCACTGGAAAGTTCATTCAGAGAGTTGACAGATACAACCTGCGGCTCTAATCCTAAGAAATGTGTGTTTGGGGTGAATCAGGGAAATTGCTTGGTCATACGGTGGGAATGGGCGGAATAGAGGTTAGACTCCGAAAAAGATCAAGGCAATCACAGAAATGCCTGCACCGAAGCCAGAAAAAAAAAGTCAGAGCATTCTGGGGAAGATTCAGTACATCAGTCGGTTCATCGCCCAGGTTGACATCAGTATGTGAGCCTATCTTCAAACTGTTGAGAAAAGATCAGCCAGTGAGATTGAAATGAACAGTGTCAGACAGCCTTCAACAAGATCAGAGAGTACTTGGTAAAGCCTCCTGTATATTGAAACCTCTGAGACCGGGCAGACCTTTGATATTGTATTTGGCTATAGAATCAGAAGCACTAAGGGCAATGATGGTACCAGGCAGATGAGACAGGGGTAGAACATGCAGTTTACTATCTGAGTAGTAAGATATGCTCCCGTATGAGGCTCGGTATCAAGAAGTTGAGAAGATCTGTCTTGCAGTGGTTATGGGCTTCCAGAAAATTGCGGCATTATTTCCAGTCATACAAGATCCAGATAGTGGCCAAGGAAAATCCTCTGAAATATCTTCATCGGTGTCTTCACTAGTGGGAAAATTGGGCAGATGGTTGGTATTGTTGACAGAGTTTGACATTGAATATCTTCACCTCCAAAGTGATCAAAGGGCTGAGCAGTAGTAGCAGAGTTTCTGGCATTGCAACCAGTTGACTTTCCTGTTGAGGGGGATCAGTATAGTTTGAATTTCCAAGATGAAGAGAATCCAGCAATACAGTTCCGAATGAAGATGTATGTATTTTGATGGAGCAGTGAATTACAGCGAAGCCGGAATTGGAATCGTGATAGTAAACCCCGAGGGAGAGACTTTGCCTTTGGCCAAGAGGTTGACATTCAGAGTAACTAACAACATGGCCGAGTATGAAGCATGTGCTTTTTGTTTGACGCATTTATAGCCTTGAAGGCCGGGAGTGTGGAAGTCTACATAGATTTTATGTTGGTGGTCCAGCCGATGCGAGGAGAATGGGAATTGAAAGAAGAACGGTTGAAACCTTACCTTTTTCACCTCAGAAAGTTGGCACAGGTTATCCCTGAGTGTAAGTTTCAGCACTTAACGAGAGAAGAGAATCAGATGGCAATGCATTGGCTACACTTGCAGCAACTTGGGAAAATCCAGAAAAGTTAGTGATGAGACCGTTGATACTGACAACAAGCAGCAGACCTGTTTATGAGATAGAAAGAATTCTGGAAGTTGAGGTCGACGATGGTAAACCTTGGTATTATGACATTCAGAGGTATCTGGAATATGGTGAACTCCCGGAAGGGGCAGGCAGAAAAGACAGAATAGCCATTCAGAAGTTAGCTTCCCAGTATGGGACTTTGAAAGGGGAACTGTACAAGAGGCAAGCAAACGGTATTCAGTCGAAGTGTTTGAGAAAGGAAGAAGCTCAACATGTAATGGAAGAAATACCGCTGGGGTATGTGGTCCGCCCATGAACGGGTTGAATCTGTCCCGCAAGATAGTGAGACAAGGTTTTTATTGGTCAACCATGGAAACAGACTACGCGAAGATGGTAAAGTACTGTTATGATTGTCAAACACACATGGTAATTTGAATCACTTACTGCACACAGAGTTACACGGGCTGTCAGAGCCGTGGCCTTTCTCAGCATGGGGAATTGATATGATTGGAGAAATTCGACCGAATACATCGAATGGGCATCGCTTCATAGTAGTGCAGTAGATTACTTCTCGAAGTGGGTGGAAGCCGAATCATTACGTAATGTTACCAATACAAATGATGGCAAAGTTTATAGCTCGGAACCTCATTTGTCGATATGGTATGCCGCATCATGTAGTGACAGACAACGAAGTTCAGTTTCAAGAAGAGACGAAGGCAATGTTGCAGAGGTATGGGATAGGCCACCATAAGTCATCGCCGTACAGGCCGCAGACAAATAGGGCAGTTGAGGCGGCCAACAAGACCATAAAGACGATTTTAGCCAAGATGACAGAGAACTGCAGAGATTGGGCCGAGAAGCTACCATATGCTTTGTGGGGGTACAGAACATCAGTAAAGGACAGCAACAGGGGCCACTCCTTACTCTTTGGTCTATGAAATGGAAGCAGTATTACCAGTAGAAGTGGAAATACAGTCTATGAGGGTATTAGCAGAGGCAGAATTATCGGAACAGGAGTGGGCCGCACAAAGGTTTGATCAGTTAGCACTATTGGATGAGAAGATAACGAAGTCTTTGTATCACATGCAGTTGTATCAGAAGAGACTAGCCCGAGCATTCAACAAGAAAGTACGTCCCACCAAGATCAGAAAGGGTGATTTAGTACTTAAGCAGTCGAGGCCGTCGACGACAGATCCGAGAGGAAAATTCAGACCAAACTGGGAAGGACCTTACATAGTGCAGAAGGTAATGGGAAATGGAGCAGTGAAGCTATCAGGCTTGGAGGGGAACGAGGTCACCGAGCCGATCAACGTAGACAGACTGAAGCAATATTTTGCCTGAGGGAGAGAAAACCGAGCAGTCACCATGGGAATTAGCAGAAGACCTAACCCAACGGAATAAGAAAATCATTCATGCATACACGTAACATTGCATTCCTCTTCGGTTTTGTTTTTTGTTTTTGTGTTCGCAGGTTCGAAGAAGGAGAAAGCGTCAGAAATGAGCCAAGCAGCGTCAGCGCAATTTCAGTTTTTGGGATGAGTCCCAAGGGGCAAGGCCCATATCAGCTTGGGGGCGAGGCCCATATCATGTTAGCTTGGGGGCGAGGCCCATATTAGCTTGGAGCGGGACCATATCATGTCAGCTTGGGTACGGGGCCCATATCAGCTTGAGGGCGAGGCCCCCGTTGTCAGTTGTAGTTCCGGGTCGAGGTGCCCAGGGTCGAGGTGCCCACTACATCATCAGTTCGAGGGCGAGGTCCCTATTGTCAGCGGTATTGGGTCGAGGTGTCTACTACATCATCAGTTCGAGGGCGAGGTCTCTATTGTAAGCAATATTGGGTCGAGGTGCCCAGGGTCGAGGTGCCCCCGTTGTCAGTTGTAGTTCCGGATCGAGGTGCCCAAGGTCGAGGTGCCCACTACATCATCAGTTCGAGGGCGAGGTCCCTATTGTAAGCGGTGTTGGGTCGAGGTGCCTAGGGTCGAGGTGCCCCCGTTGTCGGTTGTAGTTCCGGGTCGAGGTGCCCAGGGTCGAGGTACCCACTACATCATCAGTTCGAGGGCGAGGTCCCTATTGTCAGCGGTGTTGGGTCGAGGTGCCCAGGGTCGAGGTGCCCCCGTTGTTGGTTTTAGTTATTGGGATGCGTCCCAGGATCGGGGTCCACTGCAGCACCAACTCAGCTCAAGGCAGCAGCCGAGCCAGGTAAGTGAAAATGCATTGCATAACTTTGATAGGATTGTTCAAAGTCACACACTGCACAAGTCCCATCAAAGTGGGGGCGACTGTAGGCATTGCATTTTCGCATGTGAACCCGATGATGAGTCTCAGTTGGAGGCACGACCTTTTTAGCTAAGGATATTGCGGGAAACGGAGGTCGGAAGGGGAAATTCAGAATAAGTACGTCATCAGATTCATTTCACAAGTTCACTGTCTTCGTTAGTGCTGAGTTCGTTACTTTGTTCGAAACGTCAGGCAGATTGCGGACGTTCGTATAGCGTTTGAATGGGCGTTCCAACGGCGTCGGTATTTCTGGTTTTGCTGCTAGCCTCGCACCTCAGCCCAATTAGCCCCCCAAAGCCCATAAAACACATCCCAATTAATAAAACTCATTTAAAACACATGGGAAATTAAATTAAATATTAAGATAAATATTAATAATGTATTTGAATTAAATAAAATATTTAAACCATTTACCAATTAAATCAAACATAATATATTAACTTCCTAACTAAACAAATCACATACTAAATTAAAAAGATATCATGCCTAGCCTTTCTCTATATAAACCACACCTCTCCAAGGCATTCCCCCCTCATGATTTACGCCCATCACAAGAAAAAGAAGCAAAGAATTTCCAACCCCCCTCTCCAACCTCTCCATCCACGCATATTACACAAAAATTTCTCTTCATCTCCTTCCCCTACTTGACCGAAAAAACAGCCCCATAAGCCTCCCTATATCACCAATACAGCAGCCCTTCGCAAGTCAAAAACACAGCCCCATAAGCCTCCTTATATCACCGAAACAACAGCCCCATAAACCTCCCTGCAGTACCGAAAAAAACTGCAATCCTATTAGCCCTCAAACAGTCCCTAAAATCCCTAAACCAGTAACATAAAAATTGCACTTATAAGCCTTAAAATAATCACACAAGACTACACTAAAAACCCACAAAAAACACTCGGAACAGTCCGTTGAAACGTCAAAACAAGTGACCTGAACAGTGAGCACCAAAACAGAGGCCGAACATCAGCAGAACGGAGACCGAACAGCAAGCAAAATAGCAAAACAGTGAGCTAGGACGCTAAACCAGTGAACCGGAGAAGTTGAGGAGCTGTACCCTTCCGACGTTCGTGAAACGCAAGCCTGAAAGTTGGCAAAAAGGTTAGACCTGAGGGTATTTTCCACACTCGTTTTCCGTTTAATTTGTATTATTTATTGAGTATTGCTTGCATGATTGTCATGTTGAAATGCATGTTGTGGCCCTTGAGTAGATAAATATGCATGAATTAAAAAATGAGAGATGTGTCAACTCTCGTGGTATATCGGATGGAAACCCGAACATAAATTTCATAGCTGATTCCGAATGGACGGTAGTATGATCTATACTCGGGATACAACTCCACGTACCGCTTGAGTAAGCAGCACCCTCTTTTGTTTTGTGTTGCTTTGGTTTACTTATTTTTCGTCACTTGAATTCTGCATGTTGCTTATTTATTCATGATTCAATCGAGCGCATGGGCTTAGTAAGTGCGATGAAAGGTCCCCTATTTGGAGGGGTTAAAACCCTTTACCACGATGTTTTGCCGCGCAGGTTGATGTGTGTTCGGTTGAATGCAAGATACGTTCAATCGGGCATACTAAGTTTGATAGTATTGTTTTTAAATTCTTTGTATGCATGATTCAATTGAGCGCATTGGCTTAGTAAGTGCAACGAAAGATCCCCTATGGGGAGGAGTTAAAACCCTTTACCACGATGCTTTGCCGCGCCGGTTGATGTGTGTTCGGTTGAATGCAAGATACGTTCAATCGGGCATACTAATTTTGATATTATTGTTTTTAATTCTTTGTATGCATGATTCAATCGAGCGCATGGGCTTAGTAAGTGCAATGAAAGATCCCCTATGGGGAGGGGTTAAAGCCCTTTACCACGATGCTTTGCCACGCCGGTTGATGTGTGTTCAGTTGAATGCAAGATACGTTCAATCAGACATATTGAGCTTGACATTATTGTCTTTATTCTTTGTGTTGCATGCATCAGGCTTGGATCCATTCGAACGAGTTCTCGAACGCTACACGAACGCGAACCTTCTGTTTATCGTTCGAACGCGTTCTCGAACGCTACGCGAACGCGCACGTACTTTCTTAGTCTTATCACGCATCAGGTCTGGTTCCGTTCGAACCCGTTCTCGAACGCTATACGAACGCGAACCTTCTATTTACCGTTCGAACGCGTTCTCGAACGCTACACGAACGCGCACGCACTTTCTTAGTCTTATCATGCATCAGGTCTGGTTCGAACGCGTTCTCGAACGCTATACGAACGCGAACCTTCTGTTTACCGTTCGAACGCGTTTTCAAACGCTACGCAAACGCGCACCCACTGAACTGAGTCCCTTTTCATCAGATTTCATGCATAGTTTTCCTAGTAGCTATCCCTACGTATGATGAACCTGATTGCCCCTCTGTATTACGCAAGATTGTGTTGGTGTCATTCATCTGTATTCCCCACATGTATGAGTACAATGCGTTTAACATATTACAATTCATATACCTATGTCATGATAACATTTGAGTATTATTTCTTGTGGTATATCAGATGGAAACCCAGACATAAATTCCGTAGCCGATTCCGAATGGACGGTAGTACGGTCTGTACTTGGGATACAATTCCACGTACCACTTGGGAAGGTGCTCACATGTGTGCTTATGTGGTTAGTATGTGTGCTTGTGTTTTCTTGAATATAATATGCCAATGAAGTTGTATGTCCATCGCTACTTTGATGTACTTTCAAGCATGCAATCTTAGATGTGAAATATATGTAAATTTAGGTGTAAGTTTTATTTTGTACATGTGAATTTAGAAGCATGATACTCTTGGAAATAAGTGTTACTTAAGCCTGATTAAATTATTACATAAATCCTTTCATTACAAGTGGCATAAGTAAGGGACCATTCTGAACCCAACGGTTTGAGGTCTTCCCTTGCGAGGGGTGAGAGCGGCCTTAAATCTCATTTTCCCAGTTCACACCGGGTGGCGACTCCATTATTCTCCGGTTTAGTCCCATGTGGCTACTCCGTACTCCCGACCAGGCCGCGAGCTTGGAACAGCATGCGTTGCCCAGATCCTGTGTTCCCACAGTTGTGTTTTACCGATGGTACGGATAACAGATTCGCTCTGGATAGACCCCTCGGAATCCCATTGGTAGTATGACTATGTGTCTATGGGAGTCCGTATCAGGGTAGGTGTATTTGGTTTTAACCTGAGACTTGCATCGCTAGTATTTTGGAAATGTTAATTTAATGTTAATCATGGCTTAACACCTTAATTAATTGAATTTTAAAATTTTGAATATTAAAGTTTAATTATTTAGGCTTGATTTAGAATTGGGCTTTTAATTGTTGTATTTGGGCCTAATGGGCTTGGTTGGGCCAAGTTGGTTTAGGCCAATTGGATTGGATCCATATTGGGCCTAAAGCATTCCATTAAGTCCAAATATAACAAATGGGCTTTAAAAGTTTAATTGGGCCTTATGGGCCGAAATTGGTTTATTGGAAAATGAGGGTGATTCCTTAATTGGGCTTGGTATTTGGGTTTGACCCATATTGACCAAAGCCCATGCCTTATGAAATCAGTTGAAAGCCCATCGGACTTTAATTAAACAACATTGGATGTTAGTTGGGCTTTGAGACACGATTAGATTTGATTTGGAATCTAAGTCGTTAAGCGAATTAAAAATGTAGTTATGTAATTTTGAATTAAATAATTGGATTAGTATTGAATACGAATTAAATTAGATTTAACAAGTAGTTCGATATAATTCAAGAATTCGTACTTTGAGTACTTATTCTCAAACGAGTTGGACTCTCGCAAATCAAATCGTTGTTTGAACATTGGATGATCATTTAATTCAAAGATCAATTAATTGGATTAGATTGATTGAATAACATGCTATGAATGAATACATGGATGTGTTGAATGAATAGCGTATATCGGATGGCTATTAGAAGGGAAAGGGCAATTTTGGAAATTGTTGTAAATTTAGAATTTATTAAATTGGACCTGCGAGTCCAGCCATCTCTCTTTATTGATTCTTTGTATTCTCTTCTCACCTAATTCCCCTCAATCTAATGAGGTTTCTATTATTGTATTATGTAATTGGGTAGAAGTAGAATAGTGCTAGCCGGTGAGAGGAATTGGAGTGATTTGTTCTAGGAACAATTTGTGAAATATTCATCCGCATATCGTTATTAATTTACTTTCGCGCCTTATTATGCTTTTAGAATACATGCTTAAGGGTGTATGATGAGACCTAACAAAGATAATAAATTGGTTGCCAATTTACGCGAAAAACCATCAAAACATATTAAGCGTTTTCCTTCCATTGAGTGATTCTTACTCAAGATCCAAGATCGGCACTGGTTTGTTGGCCAAAGTCAAGACCTTTGTCAATTGCGGATGTGTTTGAATCATGAAAGCTTTATTCCACCGATCTATTAGCACTTGTTCATAGTGACGTAAGTGGGCCCATGTCTAGCTAGGCTAAAGGTGGATATGAATATTTCGTGACCTTTATGGATGTGGCATCGCGTTATGGTTGTGTTTCTTTTGAAGAACACAAATCGAAAACTTTTAGAGTTTCAACACGAAATAGACGAACAGATCGACTAAAGTATTAAAACATCACGGTTTGACCATGATGAAAATACTTAAGCAATAAGTTTCTCATATACTTGAAAGAGTATATTATTCTTTCAATGAGGACTCCTCCCGGAACACGTCAATTTGACGGTGTGTCCGAACGGAGAAATCGAATTTTGTTGGACATGATAAGGTTAATCATGAGTCGCTCTGAGCTACCATTTTCCTTCAAAAGGGATAAGCATTAACAGTGCAATACTTATTTTGAATAAGGTTCCATAAAAATCTGTTTGACAAATTTCATATTAGATATGAACAGGAAAGAAACTGGGCTTTCTCACTCCAGATGATTTGGGAATGCTAGGCATACGTTTGGATGATACCAAACTGGAACCCAAATTGGATAAGTGCCTAATGTAATTGGTTATCCTAAGGAAACCAAAGTATAGTACTTATACAACTCACTAGAGAACAATGTAATTGTTGTTCACCATGCGGTTTTCCTAAGAGGAATACCTATATGCAGTGGTAAGTGGGAGGATAGTAAAACTCGATGAAAAATCGGAGTTATACTGTTCAAGGCACCAATTCCTTAGTGGAACACAAACAGTTCATCAAGGATGAAGCTATACCAATAATCTTCGAATACACAAGAACAACGTAGGTCGGAGAGAGTCAGAAAATAACCTGGAATATGAGTTTCTGATCTCACCTCATAAAGATGTCAATCTTATTGAGGAATACGAACTGACTACGTATGAGAAAGTGATACAAGGTATCGACTCCCTATTATGGCAAAGTGCCATGAGTCCGAAATGGATTCCATGTATAACAACTATGTTTGGACACTAGTTATTGTACCGCAAGGCATTGTGCCTATTGGTACTATATAAGTCTTCAAGGAAGACATACGTGGATGGCAGCATACTAACATACTAAGTTAGGCTTGTAGCCGAAAGATATCATTATCAATATTGTGTTGATTACAACGAAATCTTTTACCTTTTGCCACGTTAAATCCATTTGGATAATGCTTGCTGATCCTGCATGTTTCATTTATGAAATATGGCAGCTGAACCGAAAAATCGCTTTCCTGAAAAGGAAACCTTTTGGAGGATGTTTACAACATCATGACGATTTTGTCGTATCAAAACTAGCAAACAAGGTTTGCAGGTTATTCGATCCATGTTTGGATTGAATCAAGCATTAGGTTCTTGGAATTATCGTTTTGATGTAATCATAATGGTTTATGATTTAATTCAAAACGAGAAATGATTCTTGTGTATATAAGGAGGTTAGTGGGAGCGCACTGAAAGTGACTGTCCTAAATAATGATGATATGTCATTTCTTGGAAATGATATTCCCACATTACAATCGGTGAAACAACCTTTATTCTAGGAATAAAGATCTATTGGGATAGATTTAAAGTTGTTAACACTCTCCGAGAACTCGTACATTGAAAAATGTATGTGACCTAGTGTCTCATACACTTTGAGCATATGGAGTCACAAACAGGTCAATCCAAGTGATAGTCACTGGATTGATAATAAGAACATCTGTTAGTATCTTAGAGAACTAATGATGATGTCTTAAACTATGGAGATGGAGAACTTGAAGTGACTGGGATCACTGTTGCAAGTTTTCTAACCAATTAAGCGACTAAAAGTTGTAACAACGGTACTATACAGTTTGAATAACGGTACAGTGAGCTGGAAATCTTCTAAGCAAGATGTTGTTGCCGAATAAACAACAAATGCGGGTTATTGCTGCGGCTGAGGCAGCAATAGAAGCCATCTGGGTCATTAACAAATCTAATTAGATTAGATATAGTTCTGTTAGCAGCTGAGCTAGGCTACAGCGCAGAATAAAGAATTAATGGTCTCATCAACGATCCAGATATATACTTCAACTATTCATCTGATTCGTTCGGATTATACAACGTGGCGATGTGATGATCGAATGAATTGCATCAGACGATAATCATACAAATCCGCTGACGAGCCTTTCCTCAGCAATTTGAGCGAACCGTACATAGCTCGGGTGTAAGACACTCGAGTGACTGGCTATAGGCCAAGTAGGACAGTTATGACCCATAGCGTCACTATGTGTACAGATCATGGTGTTGTTGTACAAATTAACTATGTGACAAGGAGATTGCGCTCTTATCATTTGTGATTAGATCACCTAGATGTATAAATGATAGGAGATCCCTATGATTAGTTCCTGGATTGAGATGATATGAGACAGTATCAGTCCTCAAAGGATTAATCATTAAATATCCCTAGTCGTAGTATTATCGAGACTGGATATCGATAATGCGGAATAGATTAGTATTGCACTTGTGAGCGTTGTGGGAGCACAACGACATAGTTCTCATATATTTAAGTATTGGATACTTATGCAAGTGTGATAGGAGGTTGTGTTTACCGATGGTGCGGAAACAGCTTCGCTCTGGATAGACCCCTCAGAATTCCATTGGTATTATGACTATGTGTCTATGGAAGTCCGAAATCAGGGTAGGTGTATTTGGTCTTAACCTGAGACTTGCACCGCTAATACTTGCGACAATCGGTATGCTTTAGTTTTGGTCGTCCAGGGCTTTAACCGGTTCTGTGTACGCCTCTACTGGGTATATTGAGAATCGTAGTGTATTGGGTGTGATGTCAAGACGGAAATATCACTCCAGTCATAGTGGAGATGATGTCACGTAGGATACAGAACTAGTGCTCTTAAGTACTGTAGTCATCGGGATGATATGACTAGGTCATGTTCATCCGATTATAGAGACTAGTTACCAGACATCCGACATGTGCTTCGTACGGGGCGACACATTCCAGCCCCAGGCCTAGCACGTGACATTAGATACTGGATCGCAATACGCAATACTACGTATACTACGCTTGACATAGATTATATATTCCAGTAAGAATATTTCTGGAGAATTGGGTAGGCACGGTGCTTTGCTAGAAGCCAACCATGTCTTGTAAATCGGTAAGCACGTGGTACGAGGTACGCACGTATTCAGATAATTCGATGACCGTATTTACTGCCAACATATCCAGGGATCTCTTGGGTCGCTTCCCAAAGATTCACCGATGACAGTTGACTCGAATTAGAATTAATCTGGGATTAATTAGATAGAGAATTAATCTGGGATTAATTAAGATGGAGAAAATCATATGGGATTAATTGAGGTATTATTTAATTTGGGATTAAATGTGTTCGGAAGAGAGAGAACGTGATTAATTTGGAATTAATCGGTAGAATAATTTAATAGTTAAATTTGATTTTTCTATTTAATTTATTCGTATGGGCTAAAATTAATATATCGGATATATTAATATGAATTGGATTTCATTAGGAAATTAAAGTTGGACTTTAATACAAGTGAACGAATTAATTTAGAATTAATTCGTAAACGGCATTCGTAATATATTTACGAGGCGTCGCCATTTAATTAAATTATATTTAATTATTTAGAGACGGAAATTCGTTTAATCGGATTAAACGAATCCGAGCCGCGGCAAACATTCATAGAATCCATTTGAATTTTGAATTCAAATGTGGGGCCCACTTCACATGTGGTAGTTGGGAGGGTAGTTGGCATTTATGCCAAGCCACCAACCATCCAACCACCTTGTAATGGTTTTGGTAAAACCATTTACCCAACCACCTAGTTTAGGTGAAAAGGGTAAAAGGGATTTTACCAAAAGCCTTCTCTCTCTCTTCACTTGGGTAATACAACACTTGAAACAAATGAAAACCATAATACCAAGCCTAATGGGCGTGAGCTTCCTCCCTCTCTTCTCTTTGATTTCGTTGCAAAATCAACAAAGCTAGCACTTCATGGAATCAACTAAGGTGATAGGGAATCCAACTCAAAGCTTGGAATCAACAAAGGAATGATCTTGGAGATCTTCATTCAAACAACTCAAAGCTTGGAATCATCAAAGGAAGGATCTTGGAAACCAACTCAAAGCTTGGAATCAATAAAGGAAGGATCTTGGAGATCTTCTTCTCAAAATTTTAAAAGCTCAAATCCATTCAATGTAAGTAATTCCGCAACTTATAATGAATTTATGAACACCTTTTCTTGCTTATTAGATCCTTGGCATGTTCTAGGAACACTAACAGGACTAATATAATTTTATTTTTCTTGTAACAGTTAGACTGTACCCTAACATTTTTAATTGGATAGTTGGACTATCGCAATTAAAATAACTGGAAAGAACATTGTCCGGGACATCATCATGGGCGATAATGTCTTTAACGGCACTATTATTTCCGATTGGGAAATGAATCTAAGGATAGTCCTTGGATCCGAGAGGCTGCTATATACTATAGAGACACCTCATAGGCCTAAGCCCAGATCTAATCAGTTGCTCGAGCTAGAGCTTTGGAAGACTCATAGCAATGACAATGTAACTGCTCAATCTATTATGCTTGCTGCTATGACTCAGCAATTCCGTCAATGGAACAAGGGATCGGATCCCTATAACATGTTGGCGAAGTTCAATGATCTACACTGATCTAATCTTAGATCGCAAAGATATGAGTTACAGAAGACGCTCTTCCGCGCTCGGATGTCGGAGGGTACATCTGTTGAACATCATGTGACCAGATGATTGCCAATATCTAGCAGCTTGGACAAATGGGGATTGTTTTTTAGATAGAGACCTCAATAGATTTGATCTTACAGTCTCTCCCCGACACTTGGAGTGGGTTCATCATGAACTACAATATGATGAACCAAGAGCAGACTCTAGGAGAGCTGATGTCCACGCTGCGTGAGCCAGAAAAGGAGCTTCTTAAGGGCAAGAAGCGTGAGGCGCACATTGCTTCTACATCTCAGACTCTGAGGGCTGGGCCCAAGGCGACTGGAGGTGTTAAAAAGAAAAAGCATAGGAAGAAGGGCAAGGCCAGATCGTCAAAGGCTTCTGGGAAGCCCAATCACAAATCCCAAGATGTTTGTCTTCAGTGCGGACAGCGGGGTCACTGGAAGCATGACTGCCATGAGTACAAGGCACTCAGGAAGGAAATCAAGGCGGGCAAGGCACCGGCCTCAATTATGTTTGTTATAGAAATAAACATGACTACTTCTAGTTTTAAAAATTAGATTTTTGATTCTGGTTGTGATACTCAAATTTGTACTGATGTGCAGGATCTGCGGATTAGCATGAGACTGGCTTCAGGGGAGATTGACCTCCATGTTGGAAATGGGACTCCAGTCGCCGTTTTGGCCGTTGGCACTTTTGTTTTAGAACTGCCATCGGGGCATGTACTTGAACTTACAGACTGTCATTATGTACCTAGTTTGACTAAGAATATTATTTATGTATCTATGTTAGCCCAATGTGGGTACACTTTTGTATTTAGAAACACTGGGTGTTTTATGTATAAAAATGATATAGAAATTTTCACTGCTCTTGTAAATAATGGTCTTTATATTTTGAATATAAACCAATCTCAAAATGTAACAAACAAAATGCTTAAAGTAAGTCATAAAGATGAACTTATATATGGCATTGTCGTATGGGACACATAAACAAGACACGTATATCCACATTTCGAAGAGTGGGTACTTGGACGGATTTTATCCAAATTCATATGACGTCTGCGAATCTTGTTTATTAGGCAAGATGCCTAAATCACCTTTTAGCGGTAAAGGTGTACGCGCCACCGAACTGTTAGCCCTCGTTCATAGTGACATATGTGGGCCCATGTCTAGCCAGGCTAGAGGTGGATATGAATACTTCGTAACCTTTACGGATGATGCATCGTGTTATGGTTATGTGTATCTTATGAGACACAAGTCGGAAACCTTTCAGAAATTTAAAGAGTTTCGACACGAAGTTGAAAAACAGACCGGAAAAAGTTTTAAGACATTACGGTCGGACCGTGGTGGCGAATACTTGAGCAATGAGTTTCTTGATTACTTGAAAGAGTATGGTATTCTTTCACAGTGGACTCCTCCTGGAACACCGCAACTAAACGGTGTGTGCGAACAGAGAAACCGAACTTTGTTAGACATGGTAAGGTCTATGATGAGTCGCACTAAGCTACCTATTTCCTTCTAGGGATATGCATTAAACAGTGCAATACTTATTTTGAATAAGGTTCCGTCAAATTCTGTTCAACAGACACCATATGAGATATGGACAGGAAAGAAACCATGTTTCTCATTCCTGAAGATTTGGGGTTGCTGGGCATACGTCAAACATTTGGAAGGTACCAAACTAGAACCCAAATCGGATAAATGCTTATTTGTAGGATATCCTAGGTAAACCAAAGGATATTACTTCTATCACCCACAAGAGAACAAAGTTTTTGTTGCTCTACAAGCGGTTTTCCTTGAGAAGGAATTCCTAAATGCAGTGATAAGTGGGAGGAAAGTAGAACTCGATGAAAATCGGAGTGATACTGTTCCTGGCATAGAATCCTCAATGGAACGTGAATAGTTCATCAGGGATGAAGCTGTACCACAATCTTCGAATACATAAGGACCACGTAGGTCGAAGAGAGTCCAGAAAACAACCTGAGAGGTATGGGTTTCTGATCTCACCTCATGTAGATATCAATCTCATTGAGGAAGACGAGCCGGCTACTTATGAGGAAGCGATACAAGGTATCGACTCCGGTTTATGGCAAGATGCCATGAATTCCGAAATGGATTCCATGTACACCAACCAAGTTTGGACACTGGTTGATGCACCAGAAGGCGTAAAGCCTATTGGTTGCAAATAAATCTTTAAGAAGAAGACCGATATGGATGGCACGTATAAACGTACAAAGCTAGGCTTGTAGCGAAGGGGTATCGTCAATGACATGGTGTCGATTACGATGAAACTTTCTCACCCGTTGCCATGATTAAATCCATTCGGATAATGCTTGCTATTGCTGCATATTTCGATTACGAGATATGGCAGATGGACGTCAAAACCGCTTTTCTTAACAAAAACTTGTTGGAGGATGTTTATATGCAACAGCCTGACGATTTTGTCGTGCCTAAACATGCAAACAAGGTTTGCAAGTTAAATCAGTCCATTTATGGACTGAAGCAAGCGTCGCGTTCTTGGAACCAACGTTTTGATGAGATCATAAAAGAATATGATTTCATTCAAAATGAAGATGATCCTTGTGTATACAAGAAGGTTAGTGGGAGTGCACTGACTTTCATTGTCCTTTTTGTTGACGATGTATTGCTTATGGGCAATGACATTCCCATGTTAACATCGGTGAAAGCTTGGCTTTTATTAAAATTCTCCATGAAAGATCTGGGAGAAGCATCTTTTATTCTAGGAATAAAGATCTACCGGGATAGATCTAGAAAGCTGATTGGACTCTCCTAGAGCACGTACATTGACAAAGTGTTGAAAAGATTCAACATGGATCATTCCAAGAGGGGACTGTTGCCAGTGTCACATGGCGTCACTCTATCTAAGGACATGTGTCCTAAAACTCAAGATGAGAGAGACAACATGAGTCGGATACCGTTCGCCCCAACAGTCAGATCGATCATGTATGCCATGATATGTACGCGACCTGATGTCTCCTATGCTTTGAGCATGTGTAGTCGCTATCAGGCCGATCCAGGTGAAGGTCACTGGATAGCGGTTAAGAATATCCTTAAGTATCTTAGACGAACTAAGGATGCTTTCTTAATCTATGGAGATGGAGAACTTGAGGTAACTGGGTATACCGATGCAAGTTTCCAAACCGATAAAGATGACTGTAAGTCACAATCTAGGTACGTATTTTGTTTGAATAACGGAGCAGTGAGTTGGAAATCTTCCAAGAAATAGACTGTTTCCGATTCAACAACAGAAGCAGAGTATATCGTTGCAGCTGAAGTAGCAAAGGAGGCAGTTTGGATCCGAAAATTCCTAATTGGATTAGGAGTAGTTCCGTTAGCAGCTGAGCCCGTTCCATTGTATTATGACAATAATGGGGATATAGGGCAGGCTAAGGAACCGCGGTCTCATCAACGATCCAAGCATGTTCTTCGATGTTTCCATCTGATTCATGAGATCATACATCGTGGCGATGTGAAGATCGAGAAGGTTGCATTAGATGACAACATTGCAGATCTGCTGACGAAAGCCATTCCTCAGCAAAAATTTGAGCGACATGTACATAGTTCAGGTGTTAGATGCTTGAGTGACTGGCTATAGGCCAAGTGGGAGATTGTTGGACAATTATGACCCATAGCGTCACTATTTGTAAAAGACATTGTGTTTTTGTACAAATTAATTATGTAGCAAAGGAAATTGCCTTTTATCATTTCGTAATTAGATTACTTAAATGTGTGAATGATGAAAGTCCTTATGATTAGTTCCGGATTGAGATGATATGAGACAGTATCAATCCACGACAGTTTAATCATTAAATATCCTTAGTCGTAGTATTATCGAGACTGGCCATCGATAATGCGAAATAGACTAGTATCGCACTTGTGCGTGTTATGCTAGTACTTGCGACAATCAATACGCTTTGGTTTTGGTCGTCCGAGACTTTAACAGGTTCTGTGTACGCCTCTTCTGGGTTTATTGAGAATCGTAGTGTATTGGGTGTAATGTCAAGACGGAAGTATCACTTCAGTCATATGGAGATTATGGTCACGTAGGGATACAGAACTGGTTCTCTAAAGGGTTGCAACCATCGGGATAATATGACTAGGTCATGATTATCCGATAATAAAGAGACTAGTTGCTAGTGATCCGATATATGCTTTGTACGGGGCAGACACTATTCCAGCCCCAGGCCTTGCATGTGACATCCGATACTGGATCGATATACGCAATACTATGTATACTATGTCTGACATAGATTATATATTCCATTAAGAATATTTCTGGAGAATTGGGTAGGCATGGCGCTTTGCTAGAAGTCAACCTTGTCTCGTAAATCGGTAAGAACGTAGTACGAGGTACGTACGTGTTCGGATAGTTCGACGACCGGATTTACTACCAACATAACCAGGGATCTCTTGGGTCGCTTCCCGAAGATTCACCGATGAAGTATGATTCGAGCATAATTAATCTGGGATTAATTACGGAGAGATTTTATCTGGGATAAAATACTATTAGAAGAGAGAGAACGATTAATTTGGAATTAATCAATAAAATAATATATTCGATATATTAAACGAAATTGGATTTCGACGCGGAATTAAAATTAGATTTTAATTCGGGCAAACGAGTTAATTTAGAATTATTCGTTAGTGACGTGAATAGTAATTTTGCTATGCATAATTATTTAATTAAATTCGATTTAATTACGTCGCGACGAAAGTTCGTTAATTCGGAATTAGCGAACTCGAGCCCGAGAGTGTTTGCGGGTCCACTCCGATTTCGAATCAAGTGGGGCCCACATGTCACTTCACTTGTCACTTTAAGTTGCTTTTAGTTGATGGGTTTAGGTGAAGTTGGTGATGACTTCTTTTACACTCCAAATTTGATGGCATGATTGACCATTACCAAACCAAGTTTTGGTATATCAATTAATTGATTTTTGAAATCAATTAACACAAGCTATCATTCTCTTTCATTACCGAAATTGGAAGCAATTTTCTCTCCCTCTCTTGTTCTTCATTTGGCCGAAACTTTGCTTGAACAAGAACAAAACTTGTGGCAATTTTTGAGTGCTAGCACACACTTCAAAGGAATCAATACAAGGTGATAGGGAAACCTACTCTAAGAGCTTGGAATCAAAGGAAAAAGCTTGGAGCTTCTACTTCCACCTTGGCCGAATCTTATAAAGACTTCTTGGAGGAATTTTTGCTTCTCAACACATCCAAAACCGTTCAATGTAAGTGTGTTTCCGCCACTCTTCTTTGCGTATTCATTCTATTTCTATGCTTGATATGATCTTGGGATTAACCTAGAAACCCAACATTATTAACTATAATTAAAGCTCTTTCGCTCGCGTATGTCAGAGGGTACATCTGTCGAGCACTAGGTGTCGCAGATGATTGCTGACATCGATCAGCTAGGTTAGCTGGGCAAAACCTACGTGGCCGAGACTACTAAAGATTTGATCTTATAGTCTCTACCCGAAAGCTGGGGCAGGTTCATTGTGAACCAAGAGTAAACTCTTGGAGATTTGATAGCTATGCTCAAGGAGGCGAAGCCAGAGCTTCTAAAATAGGCAAAGGCAAAATCATCACAGTCTTCTGGGAAGACAAAGGACTTATCCCAAGATGTCTGCCTAAACTGTGGCAAACGGGGTCACTAGATACGTGACTGCCGTATGGATAAGGCAGACATGAAGGAAAAGAAGACGGGCAAGGCTCCGGCTTCAAGCATGTTTGTCATAAACATGTTCACTACTAGTTTCAAAATTGGATTTTGATACTAGATGTGGTACATAAGATATGTACTGATGTGCAGAATCTACTGATTAGCATGAGACTGACTTCAGATGAGATTGATCTGCGAATCAGAAACGGGACGAAAGTCACTGTTTTACCGTAGAAACCTAAGTTTAGGAACTACCTTTTGGGTATGTACTTAAATTAGGAAACTGTTAAAATGTACCTAGTTTGACTAGAAACATTATCTCTATATCAGAGTATAACTCGTTGCGGGTATACCTTTATATTCTAGAACACTAAAGTGTTTTATTTTATAAAGATGATATTGAGATATACACATTAGATGTGAATAATAGTATTTATATTTTGAATATAAATGAATCTCTAACGTATGATATGACAAACAAATAGCTCAAACTGATTTGATCAGATGAGACTTATTTGTGGCATTGTTGTCTGGGACACATTAAACAAGACTCGTATATCCACACTTTTGAAGAGTGGATACTAGGACGGATTTGATCCTATTCAAATGATGTCTACGAATCTAGTTTATTAGGCAAAATGCCTAAAACACCTTTTACTTGGTAAAAGTGCAAGTGCCACCGATCTGTTAGCCCTCGTTCATAGTGACATAAGTGGGCCCATGTCTAGCTAGGTTAGAGGTGGATATGAATACTTCATAACCTTTACGGATGTGGCATCGCGTTATGGTTATGTGTTTCTTTTGAAAAATAAATTGGAAACTTTTGATTAATTCAAAGAGTTTCGACACGAAGTAGACAGACAGATCGGCTAAAGTATTAAACCGTCATAGTTAGACCATGATGAAAATACTTAAGCAATAAGTTTCTCAATTACTTGAAAGAGTATAGTATTCTTTCAATATGGACTCCTCCCGGAACACCTCAATTGAGCGGTGTGTCCGAACAGAGAAACCGAACTTTGTTGGACATAGTTAGAATAATTATGAGTCGCTCTGAGCTACCATTTTCCTTCTAGGGATACACATTTAACAGTGCAACACTTATTTTGAATAAGGTTCCATGAAAATCTGTTAGACAGACTTCATATTAGATATGAACAGGAAAGAAACTGGGTTTTCTCATTCCTGAAGATTTGGGAATGCTAGGCATATGTTTGGATGATACCAAACTGGAACCCAAATCGGATAAGTGCCTAAATTGTAGGTTATCCTAGGGTAACCAAAGTATAGTACTTATACAACTCACAAGAGAACAATGTAATTGTTGCTCTCCATGCGGTTTTCCTAAGAGGAATACCTATATGCAGTGGAAAGTGGGAGGAAAGTAAAACTCGATGAAAATCGGAGTAATACTGTTCCAGGCACCGAATCCTTAACGGAACACAAATAGTTCATCAGGGATGAAACTGTACCACAATCTTCGAATACACAAGAACCGCTTAAGTCGGAGAGAGTCAGAAAACAACCTGGGAGGTATTGGTTTCTAATCTCACCTCATGAAGATGGCAATCTTATTGAGGAGGACGAACTGACTACGTATGAGGAAGTGATACAAGGTATCGACTCCCTATAATGGCAAAGTGACATGATGTCTGAAATGGATTCCATGTATACCAACTAAGTTTGGACACTAGTTGATGTACCGGGAGGCATTGTGCCTATTGGTACTATATAAGTCTTCAAGGAAGACATACTTGGATGGAAACGTACCAACGTACTAAGCTAGGCTTGTAGCGAAAAGGTATCGTTATCAACATTGTGTCGATTACGAAGAAATCTTTTACTTATTTCCATGGCTGAATCCATTTGGATAATGCTTGCTAATGCTGCATGTTTCATTTATGAAATATGGCATGTGTAACGTCAAAATCGCTTTCCTTAAACGGAAACCTTTTGGAGGATGTTTAAAACATCCTGACGGTTTTGTCGTACCTTAACAAGCAAACAAGGTTTGCAAGTTAAATTGATCCATTTATGGATTGAAGCAATCATTGCGTTCTTGGAACCAGTGTTTTGATGTAATCATAATGGTATATGATTTGATTCAAAACGAAAATGATTCTTGTGTATATCAAGAGGTTAGTGGGAGAGCACTGACAGTGATTGTCCTATATAATGATGATATATCATTTCTTGGAAATTACATTCCCATATTACAATCGGTGAAAGCTTGGATTTCATGAAAATTCTTCGTAGAATAATTGGGAGAGACAACCTTTATTCTAGGAATAAAGATCTACTTGGATAGATCTAAAAGTTGTTGGCACTCTCTGAGAACTCGTACATTGAAATATATGTACGCGACCTGGTGTCTCATATGCTTTGAGCATATGGAGTCACAATCAGGCCAATCCAAGTGATAGTCACTGGATTGATGTTAAGAACATCCTTACGTATCTTAGATGATCTAAGGATGCTTTCTTAAGCTATGGAGAAGGAGAACTTGAAGTGACTGGATTCACTGTTGCAAGTTTCCTAACCGACAATAATGACTATAAGTCGTAATAAAGGTACTATATAGTTTGAATAACAGAACAGTAAGCTGGAAATCTTCCAAGCAATATACTGTTTCCGAATAAACAACAAAATGAAATATTACTGCAGATGAGGCAGCAATAGAAGCACTTTGGATCTTAATAATCCTAATCAGATTAGGAATAGTTCTGTTAGCAGCTGAGCTATGCTACAGTACAGGCTAAAGAATTAATGGTCTCATCAACGATCCAAGTATATACTTAACTATTCATCTGATTAGTTTGGATCATACATCGTGGTGATGTGATGATCGAATAAATCGCATCAGATGATAACTTTGCAAATCCGCTGACGAAAGTATTTTCTCAGCAGAAGTTTGAGCGACCAGTACATAGTTCAAGTGTAGGACACTTGAGTGATTGGCTATAGGCCAAGTGGGAGATGTTGGGACAATTATGACCTATAGCATCACTATTTGTACTGAACATGGTGTTGTTGTACAAATTAACTATGTGACAAAAGAAATTGCTCTTTTATCATTTGTAATTGGATTACCAAGATACATAAATGATAAAAGTCCATATGATTAGTTCCGGATTGAGATGATATGAGACAGTATCAATCCACGAAGATTTAATCATTAAAACATCCCTAGTCGTAGTATTATCGAGATTGGACATCGATACTGCAGAATAGACTAATATTGCACTTGTGCGTGTTATGGGAGCATAACGGCATAGTTCTCATATATTTGGGTATTGGATACTCATGCAAGTGTAATAGGAGGTTGTTTTCACCGATGGTACGGAAACAGCTTCGCTCTGGATAGACCCCTCGGAATTCCTATGGAAGTCCGAATCAGGGTATGTGTATTTGGTCTTAACCTGAGACTTACACCGCTAATACTTGCGACAATCAATATACTTTGGTTTTGGTCGTTTAGGGCTTTAATCTGTTCTGTGTACGCCTCTTCTGGGTATATTGAGAATCGTAGTGTATTGGGTGTGATGTCAAGATGGAAGTATCACTCCAGTCATATAGAGATGGTGATCACGCAGGATACGGAACTAGTACTCTTTAGTACTGCAGTCATCGGGATAATATGACTAGGTCATAATTATCCGATTATAGAGACTAGTTACCAGAGATCTGATATGTGCTTCATACGAGGCAGACATAATTCCAGCCCCAGGCCTAGCACGTGACATCAGATACTGGATCGCAATACGCAATACGACGTATACTACACCTGATATAGAATACATATTCCTTTAATAATATTTCTGGAGAATTGGGTAGGCACAGTGTTTTGCTAGAAGCCAACCATGTCTTGTAAATCGGTAAAAAACGTAGTACTAGGTACTGTAGGCATTGCATTTTTACATATTAGCCCGATGATGAGTCTCGTATGGAGACACTACCTCTTTAGTTGTGAAAGACGCGGGAAACAGACGTTGGAATGGTAAAGTTGGAAATTAGCATTTTGTCAAATTTAACTCGCTTGTTTCGCTTCAGGTTCGCTTGTTGGACCTCTGTTTTTAAACACACCAAACCCATTAAATCACATCCAAAAATAATTAAAACATTTAAAACACGTCTCACAAATTAAATTAAAACCAATTAAATTAAACTTAAATTAAATTAAATTAAAACATATGTCACAATTAAATTCCTTTCCCAATTAAAAGATTCAAATTAAATTCCATAAATAACATTCCTAATTAAAATAAATCACATTCATAATTTAATTAAATCACCTACCAATTTAAATAAATCATATCCTTAATTAAAAGAACAAATCAAATCAATTCCCCTAATTAAAAGATTTCTTTATCATATACTAAATTAAAAGATATCCCCAATTAATACACAAATCATATTCCTTCCCCAACAAGGTAAATCCCCTCCCTTGGCCTATAAAAAGAATCCTTAACCCACACATCCAAACCCTGGCTGGCACATAACACCACAAATTCAAGCTACAAACACGTCACCAAGCCTCCACTCACGAACCCTCTCATCACACGCCCAGCCTCCACAAATCCATTGCCCTTCCACGCTCAATTCCCCCCACTACATGCTACGCACCTGACCATTCACGCCTGCCTCCACAAATTCACGCTACAAACACATCACCAAGACTCCACTTCAAGAAACTTTCAATGCCACCTGCCATTGCTATAAGCCAAATCATGTCACAGCCCCACTAACTTAAAACGCTAATTGCCATTGCCACCAACCCTCAACAACGCCACCTGCCATTGCCATAAGCCAAATCACGTCACAACCCCACTACCTTAAAACGCCAATTCCCTTGTCACGCAGCACAACCCCGCTACCAGCTCACGCCAAACCGCACGCATAAAAGTCCCTTGTCCATCACGCCAATTGCCCACTGCACTGCCGAGAATAGCCCCCTCCACTGCCAGTAAGTTGACGCAAATTTAACCCCTAAAAACAGTCCCTAAACACCGAAACAGTGGCCTTAAAAACTGCTGCGAAACGGAGTAAAAAACAGCAGCCCGAACAGCAAAACAGTGAGGAAAGACGTTGAGTTGGTGAACTAAAAGAGTAGCGGATCATTCACCCTTCCAACGGACGTGTAACGCCCTTTTCCTGAGACGAAAAAAGAGGTTAGACCTGAGGGCACCTTTTTACTTATCTTCTTTCATTTTATTTTATTTATTTTAAAATATTATTGCATGAGAGTCGTTTGAAGCATGATGTGATTGTTGGATGAGCAGGATATGTGTTCCCTTTTTGTGGTATATTGGATGGAAACCCGGACGTAAATTCCGTAGCCGATTCTGAATGGACGGTAGTGCGGTCTGCACTCGGGATACAACGCTGCGTACCACTTAAAGATATACATATCTCGTCTCATCCAAATTTCTATTTGGGCATGTTATAGTTCGTAGGTTGTTTATTTTTTGTTAAAACATGATTTAGTTTAGTTCATTATTTAACTTTCAAAGCATGATTATGTTATTTAGGCATGTTGTTTCTTTATTCCTTATGCATGATGTTTTGTTTAGTTTATGTTAATGTTTAATTAGTTATTTGTTTATTTCGGTTTAATGGTTCAATATGCTCGTTGTGTTGCATTGCGTGTTGGTTGTTTAAAGATTTATTTTCAAGCATGCAAACTTAGATTATGAGTTAGTTAGATGAAAGCATGTTATATCTAAGTACCCTTCGAGCATGATTATTGAGTAGATTCGGTTGATTTATTGCACAAATTATATCATCACAAGTGACATAAGTAAGGGACCATTCTGAACCCAACGGTTTGAGGTTTTCCCTTGCGAGGGGTGAGTGCGGCCTTAAATCTTTGTCTCGGTTCACACCGGGTGGTGACTCCATGTTATTTTGTACTCCATACTAGGCCGCGAGCCTAGAAATAGCGTCACCAATTTCTGTTGTCTACAGTCTGGCGACTCCACTGGGGATATTTTGAATCGACCCCGAAATCATGTCTTGTGATGTTTATGATTTGTGCTTTATTTAATCGTTTCGATAGTGAGTTGAAAGGGGTTAATCAAAGGCTTTGTTGGAGCTAGGTGATGGTTAGGTGTCTTCCTTCACTCACTACCTTTTCATAAGGAAAAGCTGTGAAGACACCGAGATCATCATTACTTGTAGCTCGTTGTGACAGACTAGTTTTGAGGACTCGTTGTTTATTCCTGACACCAAGCGATAAGAGCCTAAGGGGCTTGGGTACTTAAGAGAGCCTCGCTCCACCCTCCCTCTGGGGAATCTACAACGGGAAATCCATTCGACAGTTAGTCACACACCGTAACTCATTGGCACGTACCGTAAGGTATAAAAAGGTGCACTCACTTGGTCGCTTGAACCCTTGAGTGGGGAGTCCTAGTTGTGGGTAATCCTTCATCAAACGAGAGCCTTTGTCCACACTCCTGTAAACCCACATGTGAACCATAGTTGTATGACCTATAGGGGCCACCCTTTATGCTTTTGATAACCCCAGGCATATTGTGTCTCATACATCACATGCATCTCATGCATACATGCATCATTTTAACCCTCGTGTCTTAAAAGAGCCATCATAGATATCTGTTGGGTTAGGAGAAAGAAGACTTTTCAATTAAGAGTTTAGCAAACATGGATATCGTGGAAAAGGAAACCGAGGAACAGAGAACTTTACTGCAAGGATAGAAAGACCATGGTGGGCCCAAAAAAAAGAAAAAGAAAAAGAAAGAAAAAAAGAAAAAAAAAATAATTGTTGTTTGTTTTTAGTCTTTGATAGTTAGACATAAGTCCAATGATGAAATCGTTTGCTTTAGGGTGAAATCTTAGAAACGATAAACTCTTGATATGCTTTTATCTGATACTTTGAGTGATTGATCTATGTTAGACTCGTAAACACTTCACTATAGGTTCTTAGCGGTGAAAACCTGAGTAGTTGGCAAGGTGACTAGTTGAAGAAATTGTAGGTCGGTGAATGACCGTTCGCCTAAATGTCTATCCTGATTTACTTGTGTTATGATGTGTGGTATGGTTGAAAATAAAAGAAAAGTCTCTAAAGAAAAGAATTGAACCGCCTATAACCGATAAGCGTGAAGCTACCCATGAGCGAGTATTAGGACCGCCATGAGGAGAAATGCTACCTTAAAAGGTAGGTGTGTTGAAAAAAAGAGAAAGAAAAAAAAAAGAGAGAAAAAGAAAAAGAAAGAAAAAAGAAGTTCAAAATTCAAAGAAAAAAAAAAGAAAAAGACAAAAGAGAAAGAAAACCATAACCACATTGAGCACAAAAAGCACTGCAGGCATATTGAGACATCTAGGTTAGTTTAACCCATCGATCCCAATTTTTGAAACGAAATCATCGAGTTAGCTTACCTAAGGTTAAGTTGTGAAAGAACATTTGCACACACACACTTTGAGTCTGGCATAGATCATTTGTTCAAAGACTTGGATTTGAGTTGCATCGAATGTTTTGAAGGTTCTCTGGTTTCATTACTGAGCATTCTTTGAGGACAATGATATGTATAACTATTGGGACTATTTCGTAGAATGTGATATAGCATGATGATATGGAAGGACCCACCATATGGTTCATCTTGACCAAATACAAACAGCGGAGAGCAGAAAGCTAAACCAAGACTGGGGGTGACCAGTCTACCACACCGTGAATCAAGGACATAACAAGATATTGAGTCATGAGACCAGAGAGAAGACTGAGCAATCACCTGGAGAACTGGTGGAAGACCTAACCTCACGGAATAGGAAATTCATTCATGCATGCATGCATACATGTAACGTATTTTTGCATTCTTTTTTGTGTTTGTTTTGTTTGTATTCACAAGTTTCAAAGAAGAAAAAAAAGAAAGCGGCAAAGACAAGCCAACCAGAATCAGCAACATATGAGTAGTGGTTTTGGGAATGAATCCCAGGGTTGAGGCCCATATCAGTTTCATTTTTAGGGATGAGTCCCGGGGGTGAGGCCCGCATCAGCATCAATACCAGTTTTAGGGATGAGTCCTAGGGTTGAAGCCCGCATTGTCAGCATCAATTTCAGGAATGAATCCAAGGGCCGAGGCCCACATCAGCATAGTTTGGAATGAATCCGGGAATGAATCCCAGGGCCGAGGCCCACGTCTTCAGAATTTGGAATGAATCCAAGGAATGAACCCCAGGGCCGAGGCCCACGTCATCAGATTTTGGAATGAATCCAGGGAATGAATCCTAGGGCCGAGGCCCACGTCATCAGAATTTGGAATGAATCCAGGGAATGAATCCCAGGGCCGAGGCCCACGTCTTCAGAATTTGGAATGAATCACAGGGCCGAGGCGCACTTCTTCAGAATTTCGAATGAATCCCAGGGCCGAGGCCCATGTCGTCAGAATTTGGAATGAATCCCAGGGCCGAGGCCCACATCAGCATCAGTTTAGGGCGAGGCCCACATCAGCATCAGTTTAGGGCGAGGCCCACATCAGCATCAGTTTGGGGCGAGGCCCGTATTAGCATGAGTATCAGTCTTGCCGGGTATGGCACTCTGGGGGCGAGGCCCATATCTTTATCAGTATCAGTCTTGCCGGGTATGGCATTCTGGGGGCGAGGCCCACATTACATCAGTATCAGCATTTCCAGGTATGGAATTCTGGGGGCGAGGCCCACATTACATCAGATCAGCTTCTGCCGGGTATGGCATTCTGGGGGCGAGGCTCACATTACATCAGATCAGCATTGCCGGGTATGGCATTCTGGGGGCGAGGCCCACATTACATCAGATCAGTTTAGTCCGGGAATGGTCACGCCGAGAATGGCACGCCGGGAATGGCACTCTGAGAATGGAGATATAGTCCGGGAATGGATAAGTCCGGGAATGGACACGCCGAGAATGGCACACTGTGAATGGAGATATAGTCCGGGAATGGACAGTCCGGGAATGGACACCTCGGAATGAGCATGCCGAGAATGGCACTCCGGGAATGGAGATCGGATCGGGAATTGACCACAACACGGTGACGGTTCAGGAATGGACCTCATCACACCTCATCACAGTAACACTCCGGGAATGGAGATCGGTTCGGGAATGGACCACAACACGGTGACGGTTCGGGAATGGACCTCATCACACCATATCACAGTAACACTCCGGAAATGGAGCACGATTCGGAAATGGACCATCATCACATCAGCGATGCCTCGGAAATGGGGTTTAGCATGCCGAAAACGGCACTCCGAAAATGGAGCACGGTTCGGAAATGGACCATCATCACATCAGCGATGCCTCGGAAATGGGGTTTAGCATGCCGAAAATGGCACTCCGGAAATGGAGCACGGTTCGGAAATGGACCATCATCATATCAGCCATGCCTCGGAAATGGGGTTTAACATGCCGAAAATGGCACTCCGGAAATGGAGCACGGTTCGGAAATGGACCATCATCATATCAGGTGAGGTCCCTATTGTCAGCGGTATTGGTCGAGATGCGTGCCCAGGGTCGAGGTGCCCCCGTTGTCGGTTGTAGTTCCGGGTCGAGATGCGTACCCAGGGTCGAGGTGCCTACTACAATCATCATATTCAGGGCGAGGTCCCTATTGTCAGCGGTATGGGTCGAGATGCGTGCCCCTGTTGTCGTTTGTAGTTCCGGGTCGAGATGCGTACCCAGGGTCGAGGTGCCCACTACATCATCATATTCAGGGCGAGGTCCATATTGTCAGCGGTATTGGTCGAGATGCGTGCCCAGGGTCGAGATGCGTGCCCCCGTTGTCGTTTGTAGTTCGGGTCGAGATGCGTACCCAGGGTCGAGGTGCCCACTACATCATCATATTCAGGGCGAGGTCCCTATTGTCAGCGGTATTGGGTCGAGATGCGTGCCCAGGGTCGAGATGCGTGCCCCCGTTGTCGTTTGTAGTTCCGGGTCGAGATGCGTACCCATGGTCGAGGTGCCCACTACATCATCATATTCAGGGCGTGGTCCCTATTGTCAGCGGTATTGGGTCGAGATGCGTGCCCAAGGTCGAGGTGCCCCCGTTTTCGGTTGTAGTTTCGGGTCGAGATGCGTGCCCAGGGTCAAGGTGCCCACTACATCATCATATTCAGGGCGAGGTCCCTATTGTCAGCGGTATTGGGTCGAGATGTGTCCCAGGGTCGAGGGCCCACACATCAATTGCAGTTCTGGGATGCGTCCGAGAGTCGAGGGCCCACTACATCATCAGCACAGTTCACATTCGGAGGTTCAGGAACAAAGCCCAGGGGTCGAGGCACCTCGCCACCATATCAACTCAGTTCAAAGTAGCAGGCAGACCAGGTGACAGCTGGCGAGCCAGGTAAGTAAAAATGCATTGCACGTACTTTGATAGGAATTGTCATTGTCACACACTGCACAAGTCCCATCAAAGTAGGGGTGACTGTAGGCATTGCATTTTTACATATTAGCCCGATGATGAGTCTCGTATGGAGACACTACCTCTTTAGTTGTGAAAGACGCGGGAAACGGACGTTGGAAGGGTAAAGTTGGAAATTAGCATTTTGTCAAATTTAACTCGCTTGTTTCGCTTCGGGTTCGCTTGTTGGACCTCTGTTTTTAAACACACCAACCCATTAAATCACATCCAAAAATAATTAAAAACATTTAAAACACGTCTCACAAATTAAATTAAAACCAATTAAATTAAACTTAAATTAAATTAAATTAAAACACATGTCACAAATTAAATTCCTTTCCAAATTAAAAGATTCAAATTAAATTCCATAAATAACATTCCTAATTAAATAAATCACATTCATTAATTTAATTAAATCACCTACCAATTTAAATAAATCATATCCTTAATTAAAAAGAACAAATCAAATCAATTCCCCTAATTAAAAGATTTCTTTATCATATACTAAATTAAAAGATATCCCCAATTAATACACAAATCATATTCCTTCCCCAACAAGGTAAATCCCCTCCCTTGGCCTATAAAAAGAATCCTTAACCCACACATCCAAACCCTGGCTGGCACATAACACCATAAATTCAAGCTACAAACACGTCACCAAGCCTCCACTCATGAACCCTCTCATCACACGCCCAGCCTCCACAAATCCATTGCCCTTCCACGCTCAATTCCCCCCACTACATGCTACGCACCTGACCATTCACGCCTGCCTCCATAAATTCACGCTACAAACACATTACCAAGACTCCACTTCAACAAACTTTCAACGCCATCTGCCATTGCTATAAGCCAAATCATGTCACAGCCCCACTAACTTAAAACACTAATTTCCATTGCCACCAACCCTCAACAACGCCACCTGCCATTGCCATAACCCAAATCACGTCACAACCCCACTACCTTAAAACGCCAATTCCCTTGTCACGCAGCACAGCCCCGCTACCAGCTCACGCCAAACCGTACGCATAAAAGTCCCTTGTCCATCACGCCAATTGCCCACTGCACTGCCGAGAATAGCCCCCTCCACTGCCAGTAAGTTGAGGCAAATTTAACTCCTAAAAACAGTCCCTAAACAACCGAAACGGTGGCCTTAAAAACTGCTGCGAAACGGAGTAAAAAACAGCAGCCCGAATAACAAAACAGTGAGGAAAGACGTTGAGTTGGTGAACTAAAAGAGTAGCGGATCATTCACCCTTTCAACGGACGTGTAACGCCCTTTTCTGAGACGACAAAAGAGGTTAGACCTGAGGGCACCTTTTTACTTATCTTCTTTCATTTTATTTTATTTATTTTAAAATATTATTGCATGATAGTCGTTTGAAGCATGATGTGATTGTTGGATGAGCGGGATATGTGTTCCCTTTTTGTGGTATATTGGATGAAAACCCGGACGTAAATTCCGTAGCCGATTCCGAATGGACGGTAGTGCGGTCTGCACTCGGGATACAATGCTGCATACCACTTAAAGATATACATATCTCGTCTCATCCAAATTTGTATTTGAGCATGTTATAGTTCGTAGGTTGTTTATTTATTGTTTAAAACATGATTTAGTTTAGTTCATTATTTAACTTTCAATTCAAAGCATGATTATGTTATTTAGGCATGTTGTTTCTTTATTCCTTATGCATGATGTTTTGTTTAGTTTATGTTAATGTTTAATTAGTTATTTGTTTATTTCGGTTTAATGGTTCAATATGCTCATTGTGTTGCATTGCGTGTTGGTTGTTTAAAGATTTATTTTCAAGCATGCAAACTTAGATTATGAGTTAGTTAGATGAAAGCATGTTAGATCTAAGTACCCTTCGAGCATGATTATTGAGTAGATTCGGTTGATTTATTGCACAAATTATATCATCACATGTGACATAAGTAAGGGACCATTCTGAACCCAACGGTTTGAGGTTTCCCTTGCGAGGGGTGAGTGCGGCCTTAAATCTTTGTCTCGGTTCACACCAGGTGGCGACTCCATGTTATTTTGTACTTCATACTAGGCCGCGAGCCTAGAAATAGCGTCACCGATTTCTGTTGTCTACAGGTACGTACATGTTCGGATAGTCCGACGACCGGATTTACTGCCAACATATCTGGGGATCTCATGGGTCGCTTCCCGAAGATTCACCGATGACGTATGACTCGCACATAATTAATCTGGGATTAATTATAAGTGAGAGAAAATTAATCTAGGATTAATTGCGGAGATATTTTATCTGGGATAAAATACTATTCAAAGAGAGATAACGATTAATTTGGAATTAATCGACAAAATAATATATTCGATATATTAAACGAAATTAGATTTCGACGTGGAATTAAAATTAAATTTTAATTCGGACGAACGAGTTAATTTAGAATTAATTCGCTAGCTATGTGAATAGTAATTTTTGCTAGGCATAATTATTTAATTAAATTTGATTTAATTACATCGCAACGGAAAATTCGTTAATTCGGAATTAGCGAACCCGAGCCCGGGAGTGTTTGCGGGACCACTCGCATTTTGAATCGAGTGGGGCCCACAAGTCACATCACACGTCACATCACTAGTCAACTTTATCACTTTAATGTGATGGAAGTTGTTGGTAGATGGTTGAGTGTGAAATACACTAGTGTGATGGCTTGAAAGACATTTACCATTTTTATTATTTTGGTATTTGACTTTCATTTAGTGTAATTAGATTACACAACACACTTCTCTTCTCCTCTCTCCCTCACGGCTTGGATGCTTTTCTCTCCTTCTCCATTTTCTGCAATGCCGAGAGTTACACAAGGGAAATAGAAAGATTTGTGGCAAATTTTTCTATGATGCTAGCACATACAAGGGGTCTTACAAAGGTGATAGGGAAACTCATTCATGAGCATGGAATCCATTCACAAAGCTTGGAGCTTGGAGCACACCATGGAGACCTTGACCGAAACACACAAAGAGGAGAAGCTTGGAGCAGAATTTTTTTTGTGTTCATCGCATCCAAAAGCCGATCAAAGTGAGAGTATTTCCGCACTTTACTTTGTTGTATTCGCACTTTTCATATGCTTAATTGATCTTGGTTTGACCTAGAAAACTCAACACGAACCACGTTAAATCCTTGTGTTCTATATGATTTCTTGTTTACTTGTTAAGTTTGTTTTGGTTCTCAACTAACCAAACAAATTCACTGCTTGTGAGAGGTTTGTTCGAGGGGTTGAATTCTCAAATCGCTCCAGCAACGAAAAACAACCATCAACAATATTTTTGGAGAACTACAAATTTAGAAGGAAAAATTACAAAAACAAAATGAGGAATTCTAAGCAGAAGAACTAGTATATGGTTGAAGTTTACTTTTACTTTGTGCAATAATGCGCATTTCAGGATTTTTGCATAATATGACAAACAAAATAACCGTCCATAAATTTTGGATTTAAGTCTAAGGGAGGTATATGGGAATAAATTATATAGGTATATCTAAATAATACTTTCTGAAACTTTAGGGGAGAAAAGTGAAAATACTCTAAATACAAATAAAACTATTGCATATAGTTTTCAACTTTCACTCTTTTAATGAAAAGGAGCAAACGTATCACTTAGGACAACAGCAGAGGCATGCTATAATTCTAGAAGTGGCAATTTTTTTTTTTATTTATTTTTTTTGTAAGTTTAATATTTATTGTTAATTAAAAAATATAAAAAAAAAATTATGAGATTAACATCGAATTTGGATATGACAATACACTCATATTTAGGATGAAAAGAATTAACTTCAACAAAATGAATCAAATTTTGTACAGAAATCAAACGAGACTGAACGCGTGTAATTCGGAAAGATTCCACTCGCATACTAGTCTTGAAGTCGATTTTGGTAAAGATTCCACTCGTAGACTAGACTTCAAGTTAGTTTTTTTAAAATTACTGTTAAAACTTTATTAAAGATAAAAATAAGAGGAAGAAAATAAAAATTAAGAAGTAAATCTACATTTGGGAAAATCATAAACATCATCTGAAAGCATTTTTTTAATAGAATTTAGAGGAGAATCCCACCAAGAAAAATCATTAGAGAAAGAATCTACAACTATGTTGCCCTCTCTCTAGATATGAGAAGATATCAATTCCATAATTTTTTATCATAGCTAGAAAATTGTTCCATCTATTCTGAAGTTAAGGAGGATGAAACTTCTTACTTTGGAGACAGGCTATAGTTTCCATAGAGTCGCTCTTTGTTACATCCCAATATATCTAGAACTTGACTGACAGAATAAGGCATAACCATCTTCTAAGTCTCTGACATGTAAATACATGACATGTGCTGACATGTAAAATAGACGATGATACTCATAAATGGACATGCACACTCTATGACATATTGCTATATCCTAATCAAATAATCTTGAAGTCTTAAATTAATAGCATAAAACATTCACACTTTTGCATGCAATATAAATATATGTAAGAAAATATGATAACATTTAACTTTACATGCACCAATGATTTTTATTGAAACTAATACTCGGACCCATGACCTACAACATAACACTAAGTATGTGGACTCTTGACATGTATGATTCTACGACTGCAGTGGTATTCATCTCCTCTGAATTGAGCCACATGACATGATAGGACCTCACTGAGAGGTTACAAGAGACCTGCAACTAAATTGAAATAGTAGGGGATAAGTAATATGAATGATTTAATGTGTGAATGTTAGGAAAATGATCAAGAAAGTAAAACCATATAAATAGAATATAACTGGCAAACCTGCTTGTATTGTTATAAATCATAAATATAGAAAATTCACTCTGCTAAAATCATAAAATTTTAAAGCATAAAACATAATCATGGAAAACACACCTGCTTCATAGCCTAGGGGCGTGCAACCTACTTAGCGGGACCTAACACCGCATAAGCAGTGGAACATAAACATGAACATGAACATGAATAGGCCTTATTGGGTGATCAATGCCCCACAAGACAAGTGAGCGAACTCAGGACGCCAAACATGAGAGGACAACAATCCACTAGCGTTTGAAAACATGTAACCCACAAACTAGCTTAAAATAAATCATGGACATATTAAAAATTATTATGTAAAATCAACAATAAATCATAAAGGCTATTACGGCTCTTAAAAACAAGATGTCCGTTGGAACTTGGAAAGTTCATAAATGAAAATAAAGTAAACTTAGAACATGATTGCAAATCAATAAATTGATACTCATAAAGATCTTAATCTAAATTATAAAGAAACTTAAAATGATTCATAATGATAACTTGAATCATGGTTTCAAAAATATTCATGGATATCTAAAAAGAGACTTAACTTAAATTGTAAAAGAATTGATTTTAAAGTGTTAAATTTTTAAAATGGAAATTTTGAAAACATAACATCCACTCATTGCGCTATATCATGGCTTTACTGCTTGCGAGATTGTACGAACTCCTATGAGATATCCTTCGTCGAATCTACAAAACATGAATTCAAGTGTGATTAGTATTCGAGGATGCTTATAATTCTAATCTTACGCATGAATGATGTACGAGTGCATGTTAACAAGAAAGTTAGGTTTTAGGCTCATCTAACTAAAGTGAGAAAATGCATTAACGAAGCTCCTATTGGCCCAATTACTTATCGTGATATTTTCTAAGGCGGCAAACAAACGCATTATGCTACTGAGCTTATTGGTGAATCTAAACGTCGTGGTAATTATACTCCAACTCTTTAATCATGAGACATCTAATACTTGTCTTAGTTATGAATTACTACTTGCTAAGCTACCCTCGGCCAACCTTATAATAAGCCACTTATCGTGATTTCACTAACAACCTCACATAGACTTTATATCTAGCATGAAAAATACTCGAATTACTACCATTGTCCTTATCACATCTAAAATACTCAAAATTCATATTTTCAACATCCACCATTCTCACCAACCTCATGGCCACACACTACAAGTTGCATTTCACTCTAAGCACTATTCACCTTGTTTATATCATCAACAAACCACAAAACCAAGCTTCCCTTCAACCTCTAACTCTCGGCCACCCCCTTCAAGTTGCATCTCATGGAACACCTCAAGCACAATAATTTCCTTACTAAAAACATCAAATACATTGATTACACACAAACCAAACCTCAACAATCAAACTTCCCATCCTTCTCTAGATTCGGCAATACATACTCATTGTAGACTGTTAGATAATGTGTTTAGGACTGCTGATGTGAAGTTGTTAGGTGTTGGTTATTTTTCTATATTTGTTCTGTTGTTCAGTTGTGATCATGGCATAATCTTAGGACCATGATTCTAGTGGGGGGTAGTTATTAGGTTTAGAGTTTATTTTATGTTTAAAAGAACTTGTAATGTTGTAGCAGTAAAGAAGCAGTTCATTTTACTTTCCTTTTGCCTTTATCAAAGCATTACTCTGTTTATTTCTTGTTTGTTCAACTAACAACAATTGGTATCAGAGCTCTCTTCTTAAGGGATCTGTGTGCAAGTTTGACGTCACGGAAGCCGAAGCCAGTCTCGCCGCGATCGCTCCGACGGTGTTTGACGGAAGCAACTACCAGATTTGGGCAGTACGTGTGGAGACATACTTGGAAGCTTTGGATCTTTGGGAAGCAGTGGAAGAAGACTATGAAGTTCCTGCACTTCCGAACAATCCCACCATGGCACAGATAAAAGCGCAAAAGGAAAAGAAAACAAAGAAGTCGAAGGCGAAGGCTTGTTTGTTTGCTGCTGTCTCATCTGCCATCTTCACTCGAATCATGTCCTTGAAGTCAGCAAAAGAGATATGGGATTATCTCAAGAAAGAATATGAAGGAGACGAAAAAATTAAAGGCATGCAAGTCTTGAACTTGATCAGGGAATTCGAACTTCAAAGAATGAAGGATTCCGAGACGATTAAGGATTACTCCGACAAGCTTCTTGGTATTGCAAACAGAGTGAGGCTTCTAGGTTCAGAATTTTCTGACTCAAGAATTGTTGAAAAAATTCTAGTGACAGTACCTGAAAGATATGAAGCAACCATCACTGCCTTGGAGAACACCAAGGATTTGTCCAAAATTTCCTTGGCAGAATTATTGAATGCATTGCAAGCACAAGAGCAAAGAAGATTGATGAGGGAGGAACCAACAACTGAAGGAGCTTTAGCAGCCAAGCAGCAAAATGTGGCGAAAAACAAAAAAAACAAGAAGGATTTTGATGGAAATGGAGCAGGTACATCATCAGCCAATGCGAAAGGGAAGAATGAAAACCGGAAGAAATCCTATCCGCCTTGTCAACATTGCGGAAGGAAAGGCCAACCTCCATTTAGATGCTGGAGAAGACATGATGCTAAGTGCACCAAATGTAACCAGATGGGGCATGAAGCTGTTATCTGCAAAAGCAAAAACCAGCAACATGGTGAAGAGGCAAAGGCTGCTGATCAAGAGGAGGAAGATCATCTATTTGTAGCTACATGTTTCTCTGGCATCGAATCAAGTGATAATTGGCTTATTGACAGTGGTTGTACTAACCACATGACACACAACAAGGATCTGTTCAGGGAACTCAGCAACGCTAGTTCATCGAAGGTTCGAGTTGGTAATGGCAAGTACATAGCTGTGGAATGAAAAAGGAACAGTAGTTATCTCAACCTGCTCAGGTACAAAACTTCTTTCTGATGTGCTGTACGTCCCTGAAATTGATCAAAATCTATTGAGTGTTGGACAACTAATTGAGAAAGGTTATAAAGTTGTGTTCGAAAATAAAGGCTGTTTGATTAAAGATTCAGATGGCAAAGATATTTTAGAGTAAAAATGAAAGGGAAAAGCTTTGCTTTAAATCCATTGGAGGAGAAGGAAATCGCTTTCCCAATCAAAGAAAATATCACTGAACTATGGCACAAGAGGCTCGGCCACTATCATCATCAAGGGCTGCTGCACATGAAGTCCAAGGAGATGGCAAATGATCTTCCAGAATTGGAAAATCACATTCTGAATTGCAAAGCATGTCAGTTTGGAAAACAAAACCGGAGACCATTCCCAAAGTCAACCTGGAGAGCAACCCAAAAACTGCAACTAGTTCACAGCGATGTTTCGGGACCTCAAAGAACTCAGTCATTAGCATGTAGTAATAACTACATTGCTTTCATTGATGATTTCACAAGATGTGTTGGATTTTTTTCCTAAAATTCAAATCAGAAGTGGCTGGAGTGTTTTGGAAGTTCAAGAAAATGGTGGAAAAACCAAAGTGGCTGCAAAATTCAAATTCTTAGGTCGGATAATGGAAAAGAGTACACCTCAAAAGAATTTGATTTATTTTGCGATGAAGCAGACATAGAACACCAACTTATTGCTCCTTACACTCCACAGCAAAATGGAGTCAGTGAAAGGAGAGAAGAAAAGATACATATTGGAGATGACAAGGTGTATGCTACATGAGAAGAACTTGCCAAAGCATTTTTGGGCAGAAGCAGCAAGCACTGCTTTTTTTTTTTGCAAAATAGGCTTTCTACAAGAGCAGTAAAGGATAAAACACCATTTGAGGTTTGGTATGGTTACAAACCCTCTCTTAATTTCCTTAAAATATTTGGATGTTTGTGTTTCACTCATGTTCCACAGATCAAGAGAGATAAATTAGATAAAAGAGCACTCTCTGGCATTTTTATCGGCTACAGCTCAGTTGCAAAAGCTTATAAAGTTTTCCAACCGCAAACTGGAAAAATTATTATAAGTAGGGACGTGCACTTTATGGAAGATGAAGAGTGGAGCTGGGATGATACAAAGAAGGAGCCAACCTCAATAGAGCCAAAACTCAAATTTCCTGCCTTGGATAAAGTAGATGGATGCAGTGAAGATTGGGAAAATGAAATGGTAGACGACAATCCTGTCAGAGGAACAAGACTACTTTCAGATCTCTACCAGAGATGTAATGTTGCTGTTTGTGAGCCTACCAATTATCAAGAAGCCAAGTCAAATCAAAATTAGATAGTTGCAATGAAGGAGGAGTTGTTCATGATTGAAAGAAACAAAACATGGGAGCTTGTTAGTCGGCCCGAAAATAGAAAAGTAATTGGAGTCAAATGGGTGTACAGAACCAAGCTTAATGCTGATGGCTCAATCAACAAACATAAAGCTAGGCTCGTTGTCAAGGGATACGCTCAAATTCCCGGTGTGGACTACTCAGACACTTTCGCACCAGTTGCTAGGCTCGACGTCATTAGGCTCTTACTCGCTATTGCAGCACAAATGAATTGGAAGGTGTTCCAATTAGATGTCAAGTCATCATTTTTAATGGTTTTCTGCAGGAGGAGATTTATGTAGAGCAGCCGGAAGGATATGTAAAGGAAGGAGAAGAAGACAAGGTCTATCTTCTTAAAAGGGCACTTTACGGTTTGAAGCAAGCTCCAAGGGCCTGGTATAGCAGGATTGATGAGCACTTTCATAACCTGGGATTTTCCAAAAGCTTGTCTGAATCGACATTATATGTCAAGCACAATGGAGCTTATATCCTCATTGTCTCACTATATGTGGATGATCTGCTTGTGACAGGAAACAACATGAGTATTGTGGAAAAGTTTAAGCAATAGATGATGGAGGTTTTTGAGATGACAGATCTCGGTTTGATGAGCTTCTTTCTTGGAATGGAAATCAAGCAGAGAGAATATGAAGTTTTCATCTGTCAGAAGAAATATGCCAATGAGATTTTGAAGAAGTTTAAACTTGAAGAATGCAAAGAAATGAGCACTCCAATGAATTCAAATGAGAAGCTTTGCAAAGAAGATGGAACAGAGAAGATTGATCAGGTGTATTTCAGAAGTTTGATTGGTTGTTTGATGTATCTCACAGCCACTCGGCCTGACATTTTGAATTCTGTAAGCATTTTGTCTCGATTTATGCATTGTGCAAGTCAACGGCATCTAAGGCTGCAAAGAGGGTGCTTAGGTATGTGAAAGGTACTTGTGATTTTGGCATTAAATTTACCAGAAGCAAAGCTTTCAAACTGGTTGGTTTCTCAGACAGCGATTGGGGGGGTTCAATTGATGATATGAAAAGCAACTCGGGCTATTGTTTCACACTTGGTTCTGGTGTTTTCTCATGGAGCTCGAAAAAATAAGAAATTGTTGCTCAGTCCACTGCCGAAGCAGAATTTGTTGCTGCAACCGCTGCTGTTAATCAAGCTTTATGACTGAGAAAGATTTTGATTGATCTCAACTTGGAACAGGAGGAAAGCACAGAGATTCTTGTTAACAATCAAGCTGCTATTGCAATCTCTCAAAATCCTGTGTTTCACGGGAAAACTAAGCACTTCAACATTAAGTTATTCTTCTTGAGGGAAGTACAGAAAGATGGAGCTATTGTTCTTATCTACTGCAGAACAAAAGATCAAGTTGCGGACGTCTTCACCAAGCCATTGGGTCAGCAAGTTTGAATTTATAAGATCAAAACTGGGTGTTTGCAGCTCCTAAAGCAAGAAGGAGGAGTGTTAGATAATGTGTTTAGGCCTGCTGATGTGGAGTTGGTTAGGTGTTGGTTATTTTTCTATATTTGTTCTGTTGTTCAGTTGTGATCATGGCATAATATTTAGAACCATGATTCTAGTGGGTAGTTATTAGGTTTTAGAGTTTATTTTATGTTTAAAAGAACTTGTAATTTTAGCAGTAAAGAAGAAGCAGTTCTTTACTTTCCTTTTGCCTTTATCAAAGCATTACTCTGTTTATTTTCTTGTTCAACTAACAACATAGACATTGTATTTTTTACGCATAACCCAATGATGAGTCTCTTTCGGGGGACACCCCCTGAAAATTGGAAAAAAATTGTAAGATGAGTGCTAGGAAAGAAAGAAATTCTAGGGAATATAAACAAAATCCAGTCGGACATCACTTATGTCCGACTTACCTTCTCTCAAACTAGAATATTCGGCTGAATATACCTTGAAATTTGGTCGGGCAAGTCATAATTGTCATTGAATGTTCAGATTGTTAGTTACAAAAGACACGGGATTTTATTATAGCCGGCCGGATATACAATTCAAATTAAATATCCGATCAGACATGTAATAATGTGGTCAACGCATATGTAAATTTCTAAAGGCTGAAATCACCGACTGATTAATGACCGTCCAGACTTACATTTCAAATTATACTTCTGATCGGATATGAATCATGCATTACAATCCACAGTAACGCTAGACAGAGAGGAGGCCATGGATGGATTATGTCTCCCCTTCCATTCTCAGGTCACTCCCTAGAATTATAAAAATAGAGTTTCTCCCCCTCACAAAGGAACACAAAAAGACCACTATGAGAGCACCTGCTGAATCATGACACTCTAAAACCATAGACAGAGAATGTGAGCCAAATACTCACCAATCCTTTGAGTTTCTTCCTTTCTGGGAATCTAGCAAAAACCTAGACTTCCTAGACATCTTCTGGAGCCAGACGACACACAAAGGTATGACCTTAAGGCTCATTTTTCCTTACTGTCTTTTTTAGCTTCCGCTTATTATGCAGTATCTTGGGCCTACTCTAGGACACGTCCGTCCAGATATTCACACGTAACAAGCCAGGCCCGATGATATGCACTTCACACATCATGTAGATCTGCAGGCACCAATACCTTTTTCTATTATTATGTATTGTTTTAATCCATGTTGCTTTGTATCATCTTACTATGATTTTGCTATCTAGGGTTGTCCTTTTATTACTGTGTTATTAATTTACACATACTTAGTTATCATAATGTTGCTTTAGCTAATGATATGCATATGTTTATTTCACTATCTAAATTAGGGTTAATATGCACGTCTTGCTCTTCTTACTATCTTATTTGTAAAAGAGTTAAGCATGACTCATATGATGTCTGACTGAATATACTAATATCCGGCTGAAGGATGCCTGTAGTATATAGGATGGAAATCCTGACGTAAGTTCCATAGTCGATTCCGAATGGACGGTAATATGGTCTGCACTCGGGATACGACTCCACGTACCGTTGAGAGATGGACATTCTATTTGTTCCATTACTGTTATATCTAAATACATGCTCAAAATATTAGGTTATTAGTAGTTACTGGAATCGTTGTTGTTGCTTGATTATTGTCTTAATTACTAGAACTGTCATCATTTACTTTTCATTATGCCATTTTACTTATTTAATAGCTTTACGATATTATTTTATATGTTATTATTGTGATTCTGCATTTTTGGATTACACAGTACATTTGGCCAGACTCCGTATTCATTTACAAAATCAGAAAATTATATGCCAAACCTGGATTTTAATTCATGTGAAAGACATTTGCATTATAGCTTAAAGCCTGAAACATAAATCAAAACTGAAGTATGATAGTGCAACATAATTGAATATGGTGAAATGCCTTGACCTTAGATCACAACTTAATCATAAAGTAAAACATAGACTGAAAGTGTGTTTGAATGCTGCATCATGAACTAAAAACATGAATACAAAAATTTATTTCAAAACTAAAACTGTAATTATGGAAATCTTAAAGCATGATCTGTAAAAACTTGTTTGTAAACTTGAAAATGAAATCTGAAGTGAGAAAACATAACATGTATCTGAAAACTGAACATGTATCTGTAAAAAAAAAAACTATGTTCGTAAAAAACATAAACATGAGTGGAAATTGCATATTCAGCAATCAGGATTGGGACGTCTCCTCCACATCGCCATAAGTACCGGGATTAGGCCGTCACCCTTGCGTACGCTCACAAGTGATTTAAAATAGGAAAAAACCACACCAGTATTGTAATCTATAGGTGTGAAACCTACTTAGTAAGACCCTGGACACGCGTAAGTAAGGAAAACTGAATAATGAACATGTTGGGCCTTATGAGGGTCATCAGTGTCCCATTAGGCAATCTGAGCGATC
>SKCR01052715.1:0-51732 GCA_019454045.1 Zanthoxylum bungeanum
GTTCGGATTGAATCTTAGAATAAAAACCGTATCGGAACTGGAGATGATTTATCAAAGGTTCGTAATGTAATTCCACTAGCACATACATGCTTGTGCATGATTTATATCATGTATTATGTCACTTACAATAGCAAGAGCAAATGTATGAGCATATGCAATTGCAAATACAAGAGAAAATACGGAAGCAACAAGAGTAGATGGAGCAGCAGATACATGAGCGGATTCAGCACCAGATATAGGAGCAGGTTCGACTAGCTCTTTAGTTGATGCAGCAGTTGCCTCCCGATAGTCCTCTCCCTCTTCCTCCTAGTGTGTAGTGCATTTTTTATAATGTAATACAATACATTAATGTAATATTATTATTTTATGTTTATTATTATATAATATTTTTTTATTAATTTTTATTTATAACATTAAATTTTAATTTAAAAAAATATATCATTTAATAGAAACAATCAACTATTCGGTCGGTAATTACATTACAATATGTAAACTTTACCGACAACACTATACGGTTGGTAAATTCAAGGAATTACCGACCGAAATAATAGTCGATAATATATTTTTTTACCGACCTATATTTTATTGGTCAGTAATTTTTGAATTATTATCGACCTAAATTCATTAGTTTAACGATCTATTATTTCTCATTTTCTGTCGAAAATCCTCGGTAATATTTACAGACAATAAATATATTTGGTTTGAAATCGGTCGGTAAATCACTGACGGAAATAAATTATGTCAGTATTTTGGTATCGACGAGACATTACCAACATCATATTGTGGTCGGTAATCGGTCGGTAATATATCATTTTGACCGAAATCTATTTTTTACCGATCGAATTATCGATCGGTAAATAGTCATTTTCTTATAGTGATAATTATGCACTACCGTAAATATAATCAGGTTTTTGTTTAATATATACATCACTAAATTTCATCTAGTTTCAATCTAATCTAAATTAGATTGAATATATGTGTAAAAAATAGAAGAGGTGCTACCATAAATAATTAATATTACGGAAAAATTATTTTTTTCTTCTTGTTTTTGTCTTTATAATTACATATAATACATTTGGATTTTTCATCAATTTCGTCCTTGAAAAACTCAAAATTAGAAAATCTTATCAACAGTAAAGTTGTAGAACTTTGAGTCCTATTTCATCTGGAACTAAAATCACCTCAATCGGATATTGGAGTAAAAGTTATGGCCAAAATACGAAATACGTAGCTGAAATTTCTGAATTTATACATTGTTAGAATCTTCTTTCAAGTTTTTGGCCTCCAAAATCCAAATGTCATATCCATTTTTTAGTTATGCATCTAAAGTATTATTTCACCGACATGAGAAATAAAAATCACAATAACCATAAATTTAATTATTATTTTACAAATGTGTTAAATTAAAGGAATTAATTAAATTATAAGTGTAAAATGATTAGTTTCTCTTTTATTAAGTTTACACTTTTTAATGTTCATCAGACCACTTGTATGAACGTTGAGCCTTTCACATTTGGGTCAATGTCAAGTCCTAATAGGATTGGATTATTGAAAAATCAAGCCATATCAGTGTCACTTTGGGTCCATTTACTTATCTCTATCAAGATAAAAACTGCTTTAGTTATTCATTTAGTACTATGCACGAAGGTTGATATGTCTCCCTACAGTCCTAGACATTTCGCTAAAATAGTTATAGAAATTTAGACATAGAGTGGTCATAGAATAAGACTTAATTCGATGTTGATAGTATTTTTTTTTTATATAATTAAGATCATTAGTTATTGGATAATTATTAAATGTAATTGACTCTTGTCATGTATTGCTATTAAAACACGCATGTTAGAAAATTATAAAAAATTCAGCACAACTCAACTCAGCATTGGATCCAAATTCCTTAAAATATCTCTTAGTGATATAATTCATGCTATTTCTATGGCCGATTGAAGGAAATTTTATAGGTAGGGTATCTTGGCTTACCCATTAAGAGAACCATATTATTCAATTGTGATTGGTATGATTCGATTAATAGGAAGAATGTTCATACACATTATAAGATGGTGGATGTCAACAAAAGATGCCCATATAGAAAGTATGAACTTAAATATCTCTTGGTGATAATTTATGCTATTTCTATGGCCGATTGAAGGAAAATTTATAGATTAAGTACCTTGTTTTACCCATTAAGATAACTATATTATTCAATTGTGATTGTTATGATTCGATTAATGGGGCGAATGTTCATACGGTTAGGATTGGTGCTCAGAGTGCCAATCCGGATCGTATTTATGTCCGATTCATGAATACGAATATTCCTTTTTTCATAATATTACTTAATTATGGTAGTACTTCTTGCTTTTATATACATATTCGATCTAATTACGATTAGATTGAAACCAAATATGATTGAGTGATATGTATATATTAGACAAAGACCCGATAATATATTTTGTAGTGCGCAGTTACAAAGTTGTTTGTAATTGACATTGGGAAGTGTCACTACTAGAAGTATATTATCAAATAAAGTTTCTGGTCAAGATTTACTGACACGTAAAATCCGTTGAGACCAGTACATGTCATATATCGAGACTTGGTCTGATGGTTTATCCCAATGAACCACGAGTCTTGGGAGACTCGTATAGACATGTAGGTGTTTATTTGATAAACACCGAACGACTCACAGAAGATTTCCTAATAGATGGTACACCAACGTCAATAGAATTCTTCTCGAGTCGAGTAGCATAGTGGTCGTTCGACTTGAGATACCATTGTGGATATATGAGATATCCTCCATACTTTGATGGAAGTCGCGTTACCGATCTATTTAGATCCGACCCCCACCTGTTCGTTGGGTGTGGACTGATACTAATGATATCCTGTGAGTATCAGATAGAATCCGTCAGTCTTGTGTACAGGGCATATGTATCATGTACATATTTACGATCTAGTAAATCTATGGTCGTGGTATGCTTCGGAAGTGAGTTCCAGTGTTATTTAGATATCGTAAATTTGAAAGTAGATTATATTATACCTTAGGGATTTGACGTTCTTATCTATATCCCCGGTATAATATTGATAGTTTATGACGGAGGGATTATACGTACGCAATGACCTCGACTTGCATAGTTTAGCGAGATTATATGTGGTCATCATAATTCATGAGTGGGTGAATTATGAATAGAAAATTAAATTTTGTGCCGGATAAACTTAAACTTAGAGAGTCCCACAATATGAAGTGCACTCGTTGAGCACTTGGGCAACGTGTTATGAAAAATATAGATTATTTATAATACTTCACCGAATTAAATGAGTTAATTCGAATCGTTTCATCGGTTAAACGAAAATACATGCATTAGGGGCATTTTGGTCAATTAATAATTAATGTGTATTTGATATAAAATTTGATTTGATACATATTAATTATTTGTCAAATGAAACTTTGACACATGCCATTGATATATGTATTTGTTATTTAATGTAAATAAAATACATATATAATAATAATCACATTAATTAATTATTTAGGTATTTAAATGTTAAATATCTAGATAATTAAATAATATCAATATTGCATAGTTGTTATGCAATATGTTTGATTGTTATTGGTTACAAGTGGCATGATTCTTTTAAACTTAAAGTTTACAAATTGGATTTGTTAACTTAAAGCTTATTATTATTTAATTAGATTAATTGATCAAATGACCAAAATGCCCTTCTTTTCCCCCTAAAGTCGGTTATGCTGCTATTTAAAGTGAGAAAATTTTGTTTTCTCATTTAAGATCCTCCATGGCCAAACCCTTGAAGAAAGAAAAGTTCCCAAAATTTGTTTGAAGAAACAAGGAAGAAAGTGAAGAAATCCAGAAAAAGTTTAAGGAAATTAAGAGATTTGGAGGTAATCTTCATAAATCTTAAACTTAGAAAGTTTTTTCTTGTTCTTGAGCATCTAGACAAGTTATAGGGTTTCTTCCTTTCTTATATTTTGGGGCTTTTTGATTTGGAGGATGGATTTGGAGGCTAGATGCATGTGTGAAGTTAGATTGAATAATATTAATGTAATATTAGTTCAATTTTATCATTTGATGACTTGTTGCCATTCTAGAGTGTTATGACCACTCTTGTAACTCTTAGAATTGTTCTTGAGTTCTTCATTTTTGGTGACTTTGGTTGGTTTAAATATTAATATGATTAATGTTGAGAAAATTGGATTTAAAGCATGAAAAATGATATTTTTGGTTACTAAATCAGATCTGAAATTTTTGTGATTTTGGTAATGAAAATTATGTTGTATGAATGTATTGGATGTGTTTTGGTCATTGGAATAATTGCCAGAAATTATTTCGGAGATGAAATATGCGAAAACGGTGTTACTGGGTGAGTTTTGGGCTTACCGGGTGTCCTCTGTCCAAATAGTGAATTGGTCACTGTTAGGGTAGCCCATGAACTTCCCAAAGTACTATTGGGGATGACCTGGGCAGCGCTAATGTGTATTGGTTGGTCGATTCGGACCAAAAACACATTTTATGCCACTTTGCGGAAAAACGGTTTTTCGTAAAAATTCTGCAGTGTTTCTAACTTATTTATGTCTTTATTTGATATCAAATAAATATGTTTCGGTGAAATATAAATGAATTATTCATATTGTATAAAAGTTTTTAAAGTTACGATTTCACCCGAACCGCGCGCTTCCGCTGCGCCCGCGCTAAAATCCCTACAAAAATGGTATCAAAGCAGGTTTGATCCTTCATCCATTACATTTGACATTCTTGATATATGATATATAATCTAATTTTGATATTTGCACATGCATGTAATTTAGATGTTTTTTAATTTTTTGGTTCTACGCTAACGGAAAACATAACGAAGATTTAATGGTTAAGTTAAGTTATGTTTTCGTAGGTATAATTGAACTGTTGAGAAATTGATCTAAATTAAAATCTACATTTGATGTAGAGTAAAGACCCTCTTTAGGAATATCCCCGCTTAAGTAAGGCATTAAATTAACTAGTTTTAGGAATACTTATTTCTTAGTCCGCCTTGTCAGTACAGATGCAAATGATCTCTTGATGTTGTAGTTGTATCGTGCCAAAGCTGTGCAGTTATGGCTGATGGTAGTTCATTTGCACCGGTAGAACTTATATGATAAGAGACAAATTCAAGTGAAAGTGGAAATCATGAACGTGCCATAGCTGTCAAGACTACATCGGTAGCTTGAGTTTGTCACTGACAAGTGAAGCCTTGATACGCCTCCTTATGAACGTGCCAAAGCTGTCATGACGAGAAACAGTCAGAACCAAAATCAAGAGTCACGGTGAGTGTGATTGACAATGAGTTGTCTACCTGTGAATATACGTAGGCGAGACGAGAAGTGCCAAAACTGTGAGTCGAAATATATTCATGGGGTCCATTTCTCACTATGAAATTCAATTAAATTATTGGATTCCCATTTTCTGTTGGGGATTATGGTATTATGTAAATTAGTGGGAGGCACTGCTGGGTTAAAAATCCATAACTAAGGCAGTGTGTAATATTATGAAAATTACCGCTTCTGTTTTCCTTATTCTATATTGTTGATAGAATTGAACTTTTAATCCACTGCATGCATATTTTATATATATGTTTTCTGACTTTTCTTATGGTTGCAGATTTCTAGAATAGGTTCTAGATTAAGAGTAGGCTTGGATATTATTAGATTAGTCTAAACCATTGCGAACTATTGTTCCAATTTTCTTTGAAAATCAAGATGGTTAGTGACTTAGTTACTAAGTCACATTAGGTAATCTAAATAGATATCCATTTTAGGATATAATTTTCTAGAGAGAATAGTTTGTTATGCCTAAGAATTGACATGAATTTGTTCATGTCTCGAGATTCTTGACTGGCATTAAGAAAACCTCATTAGGTATTTGTTTATCTGATAATGACGTTTCTTAGCTTTAATGACCTTTAGAGGTAATGTGTCTGACACAGTTTGCTAATCAATTATTTGCAATTGTAGTGAACAATTGAAGGCAAATTATAAAGATAAAGAAATGAGATGTGTATAGTTATGTGTAGAGAATATTGATTCTCACAATATGACAATTATAGGTATTGGATACCAGATCTCCCGTCTAGTTATTTAAAATATTGTTTAATGATTATTTTCATATTTGATATCAGAACTTGCGACTATTGGATAGTTACATGTTCTTTATAAACAGTTGTTACATATTTTAATACGACTAGTAGTGTCATTGATGAAGAGATAAACATTAAGAAAAATATTCGGTTAAGTAAATAACTTAGAACAGTGCTTTATGAGATTTTATCACATAAGCATTATATGCTTATTCTGTATGGTAAATGATGGTCTGATACGAGATCACACCACATATCCTTATCCATTTAATGAATATTGTATTATGGGAATGTGATTAAATCTCATTTAACCAATGATTGTCATTGGACCATAGATTTATTAAACTAATACATTGGATGTATGTAGTTTAATGAATTATAAATTGCCTTGGATAGTTTTCCTTACTTCGTAACTTAGTTAATGAGTTGTCATGACTTAGTTACGTGTTTCTAAAAGAATATATATTGAACATCTTGAATGGTTCGAGAACTTTCAATATGTTTCTGTTGAAACGCGGATATAATATTTTGAATGGTTCAAAGATATTCGATTTGAAGTGTTGAAAACTATATCTTTAAAATTCATCATGAGTTTTTGAATTATTCAAAGATGTTTGATATGATCAAACATATGAATTTATGGCAATTAGTTCTAAGGTTATTCAATGAATATGGTTCTTACTCAATATTATTCTTCTACGATTCCATCGTGATGGAATTGGTCAGTAGGAGAAATCGAATCTTATATGATTTGATTCGTTTGATATTGAGTGTTATCGAATTACTTTCAATACTATTGAGGATATGCTCCAATAACACTAATTCATCCTTTGAATTAAGGTTCCATTATTTTCTACAATTACGTATTTGAAATGTATAGGTAGAAAATTCGAATCTTGAAAAGGTTTGAGATTTGAATCTTTCTTTTGTATAATGGTTACATAATTGAAAAGTACTTGCACCTCGGAGGTACAAGCAAAGTTTTATCATTTATTCTATTTAATACAATATTGTATTCTATTTGATAGAATATCTTTTCTACTATCCCGAGTAATTAAATTATTTTATTACTTGGTGTGTAACATTGGATGTTGACCATTGTAGAAAAGACTTGACTTATTGAAGTTAAATGTGAGAGTCATAAACTATAAATGGAACTACATAATAAATAAGATGAAAAGACCCTTAGACAGTTTCCATATAAGTCCAATAGGATGTCAGAATCATTTGCGAAGTATTTGATACTTAACGGTTCTGATGTTTTCTTATCAAAGAAAATTATCCTATAACTTATAGTGGGAGCGATATTTGATATCAATTTCGGAAGTTAGCATGGAACCATAGATCTAAGATTGTTCATAGCTTACTATGATCAAGTTTTGGACTTGATTAAGCTTTCGATATGAATCGTTTATAAAATGTACAAATTATTTGCGCAGCAAAAGCAAATTGAGCTTATTAAAGGTTTGACATTTATAGTATGACAGTAAGAAAGGTTATACTCAGTAATCTATTGTAGATTATGAGAAAACTTGTCTCTAGTCGCACTAATTGCACAATTAATGATCTGTTAGTTAATGTTGATATTAAACTATGTATTTTGGCTATAGAATGTAAAGTGGCATTCTTGAATGGTTTCTTCGAATAAGAGATCCATTGTGATTTTTTTGTTTGAAGAGTTCATTCTAGAATGGCCCTGGCGTTTGTATTCTGCTAAGATCACAGTTTGGTATATAAGCTTATAGAGCCTATTGTAGACTCAGGTGAGCTTTCCGGAAATTTATGTTATCTAATTTTGATTACAGTCAGATTGTCTGATTTTATCAAAGTATAGAGAATACATATTTGATAGTAGGGTCAGTGGGAGCATATAAATTTCTTTCAAGTGTTATATAGCCTAATGATATTATCATTATTAATGTAATAATGAGATGTTTATAAGGTAAAAGGTTTACCTAAGTCTTCTTTTCTCCGCGAAAGCAGTGGGAATAATCTTTGTTATATTTGATATAAAGTTTCATATATGATATAAAATAAGAGACTTATGATATACTCTCATTAGTCATGCATTAGATATGATCTAATAAATGACACAGTAAGACTATCTATGTGATAATTAGTATAACTTTTTGACAGTTAGTGTGTCTCTTGTATATAGTATTTATCTTTCGTAAATGATGATTCCTTTGTTAAAAGAGAAATTGATTAGAATGTCTAGTCATTTATGCATTATAAGATAATGGCATAATGAATACTATATTATGTGCGATTAAGGTATCAATTTAATCATAATTGTTACGAGCTATTTTGATATGCTGTAGACTATATGATATGTCTTAAAACATGTTCTTTGTTATCTTTGAGATATTACGAATGAGTTTCTTATTCATGGAGAATATAATCCGCAACCATTAGGATCAAATAAGTTTTGAGTCTTATTATGACATTAGATGGTCTATGTCATATAGAGTCAGAAAATATGCAGTGGGAGTGTCACGGTTGATTCTACTGTATTAGTGGAATTAGTTGTAACTTATGAAGTATTGACTTATGAAGTTGCATAGTGACCTTATAGATTAGAAATTTTGATATTAGTGTTGTGCTTGCGATTGTCTCATAATATTTGGATTTTACCTCTAAATACATTAACAACTCAGTAGCGGTAGCACAATATTGATGTCGCATCCGAGTCATATTGACGTATAACTTAGGTTATACAACATATGAATGATGCTGCCTAAGGGAAACGATTGGGTTTGTTGGACAAACTCAATATGTTATAGCGGACTTACTTGTTATTGCCTACCTCTTGAGTGCTAGGTGAACTCTTGAGGGCCATGAGTATGTGATACACATTGAGATGTGTATATAATACTGTGGATTGACACTAGAGAAAGTGGGAAAAATTATTAGGATTGGTGCTCGGAGTACCAATCTGGATCGTATTTATGTCCGATTCATGAATACGAACAATTTATTTTTCCATAATATTACTTAATTATGGTAGTACTTCTTACTTTAATATACATATTCGATCTAATTACGATTAGATTGAAACTAAATATGATTTAGTGATATGTATATATTAGACAAATTCCCGATAATATATTTTGTAGTGCGCAGTTACAAAGTAGTTTGTAATTGACATTGGGAAGTGTCACTACTTAAAGTATATTATCAAATAAAGTTTCTGGTCAAGATTTACTGACACGTAAAATTCGTTGAGACCAGTACATGTCGTATATCGAGACTTGGTCTGATGGTTTATCCCAATGAACCATGAGTCTTGGGAGACTCGTATCGACATATAGGTGTTTATTTGATAAACACCGAATGACTTACAAAAGATTTCCTAATAGATGGTACACCAACATCAATAGGAATCTTCTCGAGTCGAGTAGCATAGTGGTCATTTGACTTGAGATACTACTGTGGATTTATGAGATATCCACCACACTTTGATGGCAGTCACGTCACTGATCTATTTAGATCCGACCTCCATCTGTTCGTTGGGTGTGGACTGATGCTCATGATATCCTGTGAGTATCAGATAGAATATGTCAGTCCTGTGTACAGGGCATAGGTATCATCTACGTATTTATGATCTAATAAATCCATGGTCGTGGTATACTTCGGAAGCAAGTTTCGAGTATTTTTTAGAGATCGTAAATTTGAAAGTAGACTATATTATACCTTAGGGATTTGACGTTCTTATCTATATCCCCGGTATAAAATTGATAGCCTGTGATGGAGGGATTATACGTATGCAATGACCTCGACTTGCATAGTTTAGTGAGATTATCTGTGATCGTCATAATTCATGAGTGGGTGAATTATGGACAGAAAATTGGATTTTGTGACGGATAAACATAAACTTAGAGAGTCCCACAATATGAAGTGCACTCGTTGAGCACTTGGACAACATATTATGAATAATATCGATTATTCATAATACTTCACCGAATTAAATGAGTTTATTCGAATCGTTTAATCGATTAAACGAAAATACATACGTTAGAGGCATTTCAGTCAGTTAATAATTAATGTGTATTTGTATTTGATACAAAATTTGATTTGATACATATTAATTATTTGTCAAATGAGACTTTGACACATGCCATTGATATATGTATTTGTTATTTAATGTAAATAAAATACATATATAATAATAATCGCATTAATTAATTATTTAGGTATTTAAATGTTAAATATCTAATAATTAAATAATATCAATATTGCATAGTTGTTATGCAATATGTTTGATTATTATTGGTTACAAGTGGCATGATTCTTTTAAGTTTAAAGTTTACAAATTGAATTTGTTAACTTAAAGCTTATTATTATTATTTAATTAGATTAATTGACCAAATGACCAAAATACCATTCTTTCCCCCTAAAGTCGGTTATGCTTGCTATTTAAAGTGAGAAAGCTTGCTATTTAAAGTGAGAAAATTTTGTTTTCTCATTTAAGAACCTCCATGGCCGAACCTTTGAAGAAAGAAAAGTTCCCAAATTTTTTTTGAAGAAAAAAGGAAGAAAGTGAAGAAATCAAGAAAAAGTTTAAGGAAATAAGAGATTTTGAGGTAATCTTCATAAATCTTAAACTTAGAAAGTTTTTTTCTTGTTCTTGAGCATCTAGACAAGTTCTAGGGTTTCTTCCTTTTTTATATTTTGGGGCTTTTTGATTTGGAGGATGGATTTGGAGGGTAGATGCATGTGTGAAGTTAGATTGAATAATATTAATGTAATATTAGTTCAATTTTATCATTTGATGACTTGTTGCCATTCTAGAGTGTTATGACCACTCTTGTAACTCTTAGAATTGTTCTTGAGTTCTTCATTTTAGGTGACTTTGGTTGGTGTAAATATTAATATGATTAATGTTGAGAAAATTGGATTTAAAGCATGAAAAATGATATTTTTTGTTACCAAATCAGATAGGGAATTTCTATGATTTTTGTGATGAAAAGTAGGGGTGGGCGCGGTTCGGTTTGGTTCGGTTTTTGCTAAAAATCGAACCAAACCATATTTTACGGTTCGGATTTTTTACCTCGCAAACCAAACCATGAAATAACGGTTTGGTTCGGATTGAAAATTTTTTAAACCAGCGGTTTACGGATTGGTTTGGTTTGGTTTACGGATTATTATATTTAAAACAAATTTGCATCCACTTAAGTGAAGACAAAATATATATATATATATCCAACAAATAGTATGAAGTGCTAGGGTGTAAACTGTGACTCCATGGAACACATGCACTCCATAAAGGATTGAAAAATGAGGCACAATTAATTATTGTATTTTTTAAAAATTACCTCGAAAAATAATGCTACCATCATTCTAATTAAGAAAACAATCAAACATCTTACTTTCAAGAATAATGATGCTACCATAAAACAAAAAAATTAAGAATAAAAGTATTAACAAATAAATTGAAGAATAAAAGTATTAACAAATAAATATATTAACAAAAAATTTAAGAAAAAAAATATTAACATATCAATAAAAAGAAAACATCTAATAAAATTAAAAGAAAAATATAAATTTTTTTTATAAAAATATATAATTTTTTTTAATTATAACGGTTCGGTTCGGTTTAACAGGTGCGGTTCGGATTAGCTCCTGAACCGAACCGTAAACCGTTTTGGGTGGGCCAATCCGAACCGCAAACCGAACCGTTAGAAAAAAAACCGTAAATTCGGTCCGGTTTGGTTCGGTTTGCGGTTTGGTTCGGTTCGGTCGGTTTTTTTTTGCCCACCCCTAATGAAAAGTATGTTGTATGAATGTATTGGATATTTTTTGGGCATTAGAACAATTACCGGAGATTATTTCGAAGTTGAAATATGCAAAAATGGTGAAAAAGGCGTTACCGGGTGAGTTTCGGGCTTACCTGATATCCCCTGTCCAAACAGTGAATTGGTCACTGTTCGGGTAGCCCATGAACTGCCCAAGTACTGTTGGGGATGACTTGGGCAGCTCCTATGTGTATTGGTTGGTCGGTTCATACAAAAATGCTTTTTATGCCACTTTGCGGAAAAACGGTTTTCGTAAAAGTTTCGCAGTGTTTCTAATTTATTTATATCATGATTTGTTATCGAATAAATATGTTTTGGTGAAATATGAATGAATTATTCATATTGGATATTGAGTAATTTATTCGGTAAGTTTAAAAATTTTTAAAGTTACGATTTCACCCGAATCGAGTGCGTCCGCTGCGCCCGCGCTAAAACCCCTACACATACACATTATAAGCTGGTGGATGTCAACAAAAGACGCCCATATAGAAAGTATGAATTGTTCATTCTCACATGGCAAGCTTCACAAGTGTACTATGTTCCTTACTATGGCGCTAAACGAGACACGATCGAAAGATCAAAGTTAGGTCAATTGTGGATATTCAAAAATCATCAAACGAAACTCATGTCCCAAAGACAACATTCTAAGAAGATAAGATGAATTATATGCATGAAAATTAAACAACTATAGGGGGTATCGCACGATTAGGCGAGGGAAAGAGATAAAAAAAAGATAGAATTGAACAACTGTATGGGCAATGTTTTCGCATTGCATACGGCTCATCAATGGAATTAATGGAATTTGCTTTTTCCCTTTCATCGAACAAGGAGAAAATAATGGTTCTATTATTCCCATATTGGTATTGATAATGAACTTGGTGATTTGAATGCATCAACTGGGGAATTGATTGATATAGACTCGGGGGATGCTGAACAAGAATCAAATGAACCAATTCTGCAATCAAGCTCAGAAAGTTAGAAAAAGATGAAGACAATGATTTTATTGATGATGATGATGATATAGACTAGTGTTCAACTTTCATTGTTTATGTTCGACACTCTCTAGATTTTTTTGTTAAAAAAATTAACTATATTTGCCATTTTAAAAATTAGTTTATCATTAATGATGATGATAGTATTAATTATTTTAAAAATAGTATTAATTAAGTTTTAAAAAAAATCAATTTACCGACTGAATATTTTGGTCTGTAAATGTCAAACCATTACTGACCTAATCAATTCGATCGGTAATATTTCAGTTACTGCCATAAAAGCCCATAGTGAATTTTCATTTACCGACTGAATTTTATTCGATAGGTAAATATTTGACATTTACTGATCGATTTTTTACATTTAACAACCGAGTACTTCAGTCGGTAAAATGCCAATATAAAAATGCATTTCTCCTTCCACGATTCAGTCTCTCTCTCTTTCTCTCTCTTTCTCTATTTCCTTCCTTGCAAAACCACCGGAATTGGACCGTTGGAGATCACACGAAGCTGCTAGCCGTCGCCGGAATTTGGGTAAGTTCATTTGTTAATTTTTATTTTGATTGTGATTAAATTTTTATTTTGATTGTTATTTTGTTTTGTTTATTTTCTCAAATAAGTTTTTTTCAATCTTCTTAATTTTTTTGTATTTATATTGCCTCATTTGAGGCACCGAGACAGTGCCTCAAACAAAAAAATTTAAAAAATTTAAAAATTTTGGAGTAATTTTCTTGTTGTGGCCGACTTGATATGTTGATGAAATATTATTGTTATATTATTATGGCTAAATGTTACTTGAGTTTTCGTGGCATTTGGAGTAATGGGAGTTTGGAGAGGCACAAGTTGTGCAATAGATATGTAGGATTTTATTTGAAGTGTTTGTTTTGTGTAAATAAAAATTTTGGATTATCATAGTTACAGAGGAAACTCTGTCGAAATTTCGTTAGATTAAAGAGGTATTTGAGGCAATAGGTTAAAATGACTAATTATAGTTGAAAATATATTTGTGCAGTTTAAGGTAATCTGCAAAATGACTTCAATTAAACTTATTGTTAAGATAGAAACTGTCGAATAATTTGTTTGATGACTATTGTAATAACATTAAAGTTACTACAAAACTAATTTGATTAAAATTAATTTATGCATTCTTGTTTTAATTATATTCTTACGATATAGCTGGAGGTATCTGTAAAGGTCTTGTTCGTAGGGGTAGATCTAAATCTGGTAGGTTTATTAAGACCCATGATAGTGAGCCCGGTACCAGCTCGCATCATCCTCAGACTCCGATATCGGATCCTGATCAGATTCGACCTGTACATGATCAGATGACATCCCAACACCTAACTTTGATGGGTGTCGCAGGTAATGCTAGTACTGTGGCATAAGGGTGAGCAAAATCGGTTTCGGTTCCGGTTCCGCATGGAACCTGAACCTACCCGGAAAAATTCAGTTCCGCACTAAATGGAACCGGAACCTACCCAATTAAACAGGGTACCCTATTATTCGGTTCCAATCCGGTTCCGGTTCTACCCTATTGTGTAAAATTTGTTGCCAATTCTAAACATGGCAGATATTACATCTGCTGTAAAGGAGTCTGAGATTTAATCAGCAAAACCTCAAACATTGGGGTTCTTTCACTTCTTGTCGCAACCATGTTCCTCCAAACTGAGCTATTGACTCCAAAGCAGCTCCTAACACATAATTTCTTATAAAGTTTCAGTCAAATTGCAATAATATTGGACAAAATGGAAGAAGATTATGTAAAATTGCTGCAAATATGGTCGGATAAAGGCTTACCAATGTTCATTTTATGGATCGGTCCTATGTGCACCCTCTGTGATTTCACTGTACTTCTGTTCTTCCTTTTGTTCTGCTTTGTTTGTCAAAGGATTACTCATGCAGACACTGATTATCCACCTGATACTGAGTGAGAAAATCCATTTCATTCAGGAGGTTGCTTCATGGCCTGCACTTTCTTCTACACTTGTAATTTCCGCAATTGGAATTGCAATTCCTTTCTCTGTAACTGGAGATGTTATGGGATTCGCAATGCTCCCATTGTCATATTTTGGGTTTCTGCTTTGGCTGTTTATATGATATTTTATAGTTGGCCAAGTGGTAAAAAGAATTTACATTCTGATTTACAAAAAATTGCTTTAGATAACAGAATAAAATCATTCAAGAAGTGTTTGCACATGAAGCTACTAGGAATCAAAAAGTAAAATGAATTTTCATTTGTGTATTACTTATTGAGAGTAGGCATAAATCATCACCCCAATGTTCCAAAAACTGGTTCCATGGTCCGATTTCGGTTCCGACCATTTTGGAACCGGAACCTACCCGGATAAAATCGGTTCATTCATTTTTGGAACCGAAACCTACCCGATTACAACCGGTTCCGGTTCCAAACCCGAAAAATCGGTACGGTTCCAACCGGTTCCGGGTAGAACCGGAATCGGTGCTCACCCCTACTGTGGCATCAGTGACATTCAATAATGAGTCAGGGCAACGTCATCAGCTCACTCTACGTGAGCCATAGTAAGTTTCATATTATTATTATTATTATTCAATATAAGTTTATTTTTTTATATTTTTTATTATTTTAATTTCAGTGGGCAGATTGAGCAATCCTACATTTTTGCACGCAAGATGAGTAAGATTTTTGAGGAACGGATGGTTCCAGAGGGAGTTTGTTGGACGAAAGTTCCCTCAGAGACTAAGAAATTATACTTTCAAGAGTTTAAGGTATTTAGAAATTTTAATTATTTACTTAATATAAAAGATTTATAGTTAAAATATAATAATTATAAGTTAATTCAAATATTTTGCATAAATACTTTTGGTGGGATGAGACAATTAATGCCATGATGTATATTCCATGGGAGAAGAATGCAGCCATTCGGTACAAGGATATGTTGAACGAGATTAAGCTAAAAATGAAGCAACCATGTTTCATAGACGATCGCTATGGAATAATTTGAATCAATACTGAGAATCTCCTTACTTTTGTGTACGTTCAGAAGCGGTTTCCCATAACCGACGATGATCCATCATTGAAAGAAAAAATAATAATCATGCATACAAGAGGCACCGAATCGCATTACGACCATGGTCGTCATCTTATAAGTATGTAAATTGCAAGTAGTAAATATTTCTTTGAATTACTTATTAATTCTTTATAGTTAATTACTATTACATTATTTGTGAATGGATAGGAGAAACAACTGGGCCGTCAGCTCAATACCTTTGTGCTATTTGTGAATACAAACGAAGAAGAACGACAGACACATGTTCGTCGATCACCGATCTTAAGACATTCATGTAAGGTTTTATATATGTGTTATATTCAGTTGTTTTTTTTTTACTTATATAACTTAAAAAATTTGTATTACGGTCTAACATTTCTCACGTTTGTCATAAGATTGCTATACAGCTACCTGTGACTAGTTGTTGAAGACTGGAGAGCCAATAGATGAAGACCGATTGTTTATTGAGATTGCATGAGCAAATGCAGGAGCAGATGCAATAGTAAATACATGAGCAAATGCAAAAATAGTAGCAGCAGATACAACAGCAGATAAAAGAGTAGATTCAACATTAGATATAAGAGCAGGTTCGACTAGTTCTTCAGTTAATGCAGCAGTTGCCTCCAGATGGTCCTCATAATATTCCTCTTAGTTTGTAGTTTATTTTGTTTAATGTAATACAACACATTAATGTAATATTATTATTTTATGTTTATTATTAATATTATATATTTTTTTTATTAATTTTATTAATTATTTATTTATAACATTAAATTTTAATTTAAAAAAATATATAATTTAATAGAAACAATCAATTATTCAGTCGGTAATTATATTACAATGTGTAAACTTTACCGACGACACTATAACGGTCGGTAAAATCAAGGAATTATCGACCGAAATAACAATCGGTAATAGATTTTTTTACCGACCATATATTTTATCGGTCGATAATATTTGAGTTATTATCGACCAAAATTCATTAGTTTAACGATTGATTATTTTTCATTTTCTGTCGGTAATCCTCTGTAATATTTACCAATAATAAATATATTTGGTTGGCAATCGGACTATAAATCACCGACGGAAATAAATTAGGTATATATTTTAGTATTGACGAGACATTTACTGACATAATATTGCGGTCGGTAATTAATCGGTAATATATCATTCTAACCGAAATCTATTATTTACCGACAGAATTATCAGTCGGTAAAAAGCTATTTTCTTGTAGTGATAATTGTTCACTACCATAAATATAATCGAGGTTGTTTTAATATATACATCACTAAATTTCATCTAGTTTCAATATAATCTAAATTAGATCGAATATATGTATAAAAAATAGAAGAGGTGTCATAAATACTATACGAATTGGTGTTTAGAGCACCAACCCTAACACTTTCTACAAAATGGCTGACATAAACAGAACGTGAATGGTAGCAATATTCGCAACCCTAAAAATACGGGTATATGTGGCATTATTCGCGATGAAAATAGTGAGTTGAAGTATGATTTTGCTAAATATATGGGACATTTACAAATATTTTGTGGAAATGATTGTCCTTTTGGAGGGTGTAATAATTTGTAGGGATAAATGTTTCAATAATGTGGAATCAGAAATAGATTTTAAGATCATACTGGAGTTGGTGCATAAAAGATAATGTAGGAATTGATATTTAGTAATATCGATCATCTAAATTTTATAATTGATCATACTATTCGAGAAAGCAATATCCCATTAGATTTCTTAACAAATGATGGGTTTTGTAAGTTCAATTTTTATTGAAAATGTCCTTGACAAAACAAGTTCAATTGAGTTGTAATATGTCTTAGAAGATTTTAGAGCAATTGGAGTGGTATTTGGCATAGCTGGTGCATTTTCGTTAGTGTTGTGTTCATTGCAGCGTTCGAACGTGTGGCGTTTGTGTTACGTTCTCCTTTGTGTGTGCGTGTGCGTGTGTTTTATATTTTTGCACGTTTACTTTATTTTCACTGCATATGTCTTGTTTTTGTTATATGTCCCTTGGTATATAGGATGGAAACCCGGACATAAATTTCATAGCCGATTTCGAATGGATGGTAGTATGATCTGCATTCGGGATACAACTCCACGTACCATTGGATTTCGACAAGCCATGTTGTGTCTTTATTTTTAATTTTTTTTTTGTTAAACCTGAAAAATCCAAAATATATATATAATTGAAAAAGACCAAAAATATTTTTGTGGCTTGTTTGAGCATGAAAAACATGTGCATGTGATCCTGATATGTAGGATATATGATTATGCATGTATAATATGCTTTTATTTTTCTTGATGCTCTATATGCATGTGTGTGTGTGATAAAAACCATTGGTATATCTTGTGCTTGCACCTCACATACACGATTTTATTATGTCAAGGCTTGGTCGCATATATGAATTTTTGGACTAGCAATATAATTTTTACCATACTTTATTTACTGAATAGTGTGACCTTTGACTAAATGACCTTGTTATCCCCTTATAAAAGCAAAAAGAAATAAAAAACAATTTACATGAGACTCAAGTGCAAAAGAGCCAATGGGCCAAATTCAAAAGATAAGGGCAAAAACCCTTCATTTGAAAGAGTGTTATTTATGAGCTCATGATATTTATGGGGAAAATAACATAGCATGCAACCATGTTGCTTAATTTCAGGTCCTAGTGGTGCTGGGTTTGAACATCTATTTTGTGGACTTGGTTTGTTAAGAGATGGATTTCTTTGGCTGAGTCCAGCTCATAAAATAAGGTTTTAAGCCTTGATTCGTTGTGCACTTATTTTTCCACACAAGTGCCTTTTTATGCTTGGTATTTATGTCATATGCATAAGTGTTATATTTAGCCAAACTTAAAAGGATGCATATTATTTCATGTCATAAACAGCTGAATACTGACTGAGTATCATTGTATTTTCTTGAAGTGCTGTTTTAGTCATTTTTGTTAAAATCGTTTTTTTACATCATTATGTGCTTGTTTGTGCTCTTTGTCATTGCATACCATTTGTTTTGCATATCTATGAGTGTTTACTTCTTGTATGATTTTAAGCTAACTGTGTGGGCCTGTTAGTGAGGGGGAGTAAGTTTTGTTTGTATATACTCTTGCATTAGTTATCTCCTATTATTTATCATGGTACCTTCGTCATTTGTCATTTCATGAAAAAATGGGTAGAGTAGTTTAAGGGGGAGTAGTAGCATAGAATATCCATTTGATATCTCTGTTTTAAGAAGAGTTAAGATTAATGGGGAGAAGGATATCTACTTGTACATGCATGAGTGTTATACCTGCTTAATATTATACTTGATAATCCCAATGCTTTTCACAATATATTATTGTTTGTGGATGTTTCAGGTAAGCAGGTTTCTTGCTGAGGTGGCATTGATTTCAAGACTACTTTATTAGGTATTAGATCGAGTCCTATTGTAATAAGTCATGTTTTGATGGTTGACAGTTGACTATTTTCTTTTTGGGTCTATTACCGTAGTCTTTGTATTAGGTAGTATTTTGTCATGGAATGCCAAATGGGGAGATTGTAAGTTCCATTTTTTTTTTGGCAATGTCCGTGACAAAACAAGTTCAATTAAGTTGTAATAAGTCTTGAAGATCTTGGACCAATTGGATTGGTATTTGGCATAGCTGGTGCATTTTCATTAGTGTTACGTTCATTACAGTGTTCGAACGTGTGGCATTTGTGTCACGTTCTCCTTTGGGTTCGAACAAAATATTCCAGAGAGCAAACGTTCGTGGTATGTTCGAGGAAGCTTTTGAACGAAATATTCCAGAGAGAAAGCATTCGTGGTGCGTTCGAGTAGAGTTCAAATGAGTCTTTCCAGTGGCCACGCGTTCGTGGTGCGTTCGAGTAAACGTTCGAACGTGACTGCGATCTGAACTCGTTTTTAAACATTTTCCATTTGAAAAACCATAAATCTTCACCCTACCTATAAATAGAACATGTGGCCACCATCCCTAAGTGTTGAAACACAAATCCTTTGAGCCAAAATGCTTCAAAGCTTTCAACTTTATTGATTCCACCATTGAAGACTTCCTTCATCTTCTTGTCTTCTTTGTTAATGGTGGGAATCTCTCTTTGATAAACCTTCAACACAATCTTACCCAAAATTCTTAATCCTTCAGAGTTCTTTAGGAGGAAGTTTGGTAGTCAGAGTTCCGACGTTTAGAGTTATAGAGACAATTCGCTTATAGACTTCAGAGGTTCTAAAGAAAACCGTGGGTACGGGCTTGAGGAGTTCCTTGAGTTCTTGTAGTCTAGAGGTACTTGAGTCGGTGGAGTCGCCACCATAGGTCTTGACCATCGCTGTAATTTTTCTCTATATAGTGGATTGAGCTGGTAGCCGAGATACTCGGAGTGGTTTTTTACTCGCACTAGTTTTCCACTTTGTCACCAAAATTATTGTGTTGATTTTGCTGATTGATTTTTTTCATAATATATTTTAATTGTTGGCTATTGTTGTTGCTTGTTAGAAATTTGTAGATTCAATCATTATGACTTGTCTTGATTATTATGTGTAATTCTACTTAGGGTCAGAACCTAGTTTAAACACGAACTTTCAGGTTTGAATGGTGGAAATGAAGTTTGGGTGAATTTGATTCTATTCATGTAGAGTTAGAAGATAGATTGCAAACTAATAAAATGCAATTACCTTACTTTAGGCTAAGATAAAGTTACAACTAGTTGAATGGAAACTCCAATGTAGCTGTCAAGAAAAAAATAAATTGTATTCATTAATTATTCAATTACAATTATTATTATTATTATTATTTGGAGAGAGGGTCAGAGGGGTAAATATGACCTCATTGGGCCTGACAGAGAGATACTCCAGGAGCCCATCTCCAAGTGTGATGTACTTGGGGGTAGTGGGCCGACTTTCATAACCCAGCCAACCAGAAAGAAAAAAATGGAAATTTCTTGCACGTGACTCGAGGGGAAAAAAAACAGTAACTAGTAGATCCCCAAGATAAAAAAGGCAAGGTAGCGACCTGAGCAATCCGAGCCCAAAAAGAGACCTAGAATGGATTTCATTCTAAGTAGAGGTAATGGTGCGAAGAATGTAGAGGAATGAGGCAATGAGCGGTCTAAGGAGACGGAGGAGACATGCATGATTAGTGATTCAGCGGCGGCTGAGCTTCAGCCCCGCCGGAAATTATGAATATCATTAGCTGGAACATCTGAGGTTTGAGGAACCCTAGGATGTTCAGAGCAATCAATAAAATCCTCCATCTTCACAAACCTCAAGTCTTATTCCCATGTGAGACAAAGGTTCCAGTTGAGCAGATGCGTGTTATTGCGAAAAAGGCTATATTTTGACAGTTGCTTTGCAGTGGGGAGTAATGAGTTGAGCGGCGGTTTAGAAATGTTCTGGAACTCTGAAAAAGAGGTAACAATTCAATCTTACAGCAAACACCATATTGATGCTACGGTTCACTATAGTTGTGGAAGTCTATAGAGATGCACCGGCGTTTATAGACACCCGAAGTCTTCCCAAAAATGTCACACGTGGACCTTGATGAAGAGGTTGGCAAGCTTCTCATCGCTGCCACGGATTTACTTTGGGGACTTTAATGAAATAATGAATGGGAATGCAAAGGCATGAAGGAAGCCTGGAAATGTTAAGTCAATGACAGCTTTTAATCGAATAATAAAAGATTGTGATTAAAGGGATATGGGTTATGTTGGATACCCATTCACGTGGTCTAATCGCCGGTTTAGAGAAAATATAATAGAAGAAAGATTAGATAGATTCTTATGCAACAAGCTTTGGAGGGAGTCTTTTAAAAAATCAGTAGCAACCAACATTGATGTATGGGTGTCTGACCACAACCTGATTAAGATGGTGATTTCAGAATTGGGAGGAGTAAGGATATGGGGTGCGAAGAATATTTTATGAGGATATGTGGAGTTCGTATTCAGAATGCTAAGAGATAGTTAAGAAGGTTTGGCAGCAGGATTATGGAGAGGATAATGTAGACCTAGAGCAAGAGTTTAAGAGAACAGCAGATGCGACCTTGATCAATTTAAGGAGATGAAGTAAAGATGCGTTTGGGGGGAGAATGAAGAAGTTGACTAGGTTGTTGGAAGATCTAGCTCATTGTAAGAAGGATCAAAGACATCTGGTGGATGGGGGTAAAATCAAAGAAATAGAGCATATATTGATGGATACTTGGTTGATGAAGAGATTTGGTGGAAACAAAGATCAATGGTGGATTGGTTGAAGGCATGCGATAAGAATACCAAATTTTTTCATGCTAAAGCATCCTCAAGAAGGAGGAAAAACAAAATTACATGAATATATGACAATAATGGAAACTGGATTGAGGATGAAGAATGTTTGGAAAGGCAAATTTGTGGATACTTCATTCATTTGTTTACATCTACTAGGCCAAGTCAATGGCAGTTTAAAGAGGTTTTGCAGGGAATGACGAGGAAGATTTCAATGGAGATGGCAGATTTCCTGGACAAGCCCTTTAATGAAGATGAAATCACAAACGTCTTAACTCAGATGAACCCCACGAAAGCCCCGAGACCAGATGGTCTACCAGCAGCATTTTTCCAAAAAACATTGGGCAGTAGTAAAGCGAAGGGTGATCCAAACGTGCCTTCACGTGTTGAACCATGGAGGTAATCTCAGTTCTCTAAACCACACACATATTGTACTTATTCCCAAGACCGAGAAACCGTGCAGAGTGGGGGATTTCAGGCCTATTAGTTTGTGTAATGTTATATATAGAATAATAGCAAAAACATTGGCCAATACATTGAAAAAGTGCCTTCACCAGCTGATTGCCCCTAACCAAAGTGCTTTTATCCCTCAAAGACTAATAACCGATAATATGATTAAAGGGTATAAATGTCTGCATAAGATAAGAGGAGCAAAAGGGAGGAGAAAGGGATGGTTAGCCATTAAAATATAGCAAAGCTTATGATAGAGTTGAGTGGGAGTTTTTGAAAGAGAGCATGGCTATAATGTGTTTTTCTAACCGATGGATTGATTTAGTGATGAACTACATTTCGACATCCTCCTTCTCGGTTGTGATTAATGGGTAGGCAAAAGGGTTTTTCAGACCGCAGAGGGGGCTTAGGCAAGGTTGCCCATTGTCACCATATATGTTTCTTCTTTGTGCAGAAGGCCTCTCTAACATGTTGAAGCAAGCTGAGGAAAGAAGATTGATTCATGGACTACATTTCAACATGGATCTCCAAATTTCTCATCTGCTTTTTGCAGACGATAGCCTTATTTTTACAAGAGCAGATGTCCAAGAGTGAAAAAACCTTAAGCAAATATTGGATGTCTACGCCTAAGCCTCTGGGAGATTTTCAACTTCGAGAAATCATCAATGTTCTTAGTGGTAATGTATCGACACATCAAATAGGTTTGATCAAGGAAATACTCAATTTCAAGGTGGTGGCAAGACATGAAAAATACCTGGGAATGTCGTCTATGGTTGGCAGAAAGAAGAAATCTTTCTTCAACGACATAAAGATCAGAGTAATGAACAAGATTTCAGCTTGGCATAGTAAAGTGTTCTCAAGTGGAGGAAAATAAATTCTTATCAAGGCTGTAGCTCAGACAGTTCCTGCCTATACAATGAGTGTATTCCGAATCCCACAATGACTGTGTGATGACATTCAAAAAGAGGTGTCCGAGTTTAGGTGGGGCTCAACCTCAACAAAGAGAAGTATTCACTGGAGGAAATTAGAGAAGATGTGTATAGCCAAGAGCCGGGGGGTATGAGTTTTAGAGACATTGAACGGTGAAATCACTCACATTACGCAAGCGCACGTTTCGCTCAAGTAGTATAAAATGTATCGATCTCACGAGGACTTAATACCTTAGCTATTAATTTATGACGTTAAATGTTTACGAGTATCTAATAGATTGATTATTGATTAGATCGTGATTTTGTACTAAAACAAGTAAATAAAACAGTGCAAATGTAACTCAAAGGAAAATTCAATATTATAAAACTATCTAGGGTTGTGAATCATTCCAAAATCTTTTAAAGATGAAGTGGTTATCTCACGTTTTTGCAATATATTGGTTTATTAGCCTGGAACACGAATTTATGTAAAAGCCTCTTCCGATGGTCAGATGCAAACACCCAGTATAACCCAATTAATCATATTCATATGTCAACCAAGTTACCTGAATTCATTAAGATTAAGTTCCAATTATGGTTACCCCCGCTCGACAGGTATATTCAAATCCTGTAAGGAAATCTACCTAAGAGTCTCTTGCCCTAATGTGAGATCGTGAGCTATTGAGTTTAAGGCTAACCTAAAATCCATTTTCCAAGTTAATTTTAAGTTTAACAAATCAATCTTATTAATGGCCAGTTAACAAGAAACATTAAGCTTAAGGCTCAATAAATAAACCTTTATATTACCCAAGACGTAAAATTACCACTTATAAACCGCTGATATTGGAATTCATCACAACCCCAGATATGGTATTTAGTTACCACACATATCTAAGACTAGTAAAGACATAAATAAAGTAAATGACATAAAGTAAAACTGGAAATTAAAAAGATAAAACAATAAAGAAAATGTGGGGGTAAAATGATCCATTTTTGTTACTTCTATTTTCGATATCTCCCTTATAATAATATATAAACTTTGCGTGATAATTACCAACCGACCATATCGGCGGTATCCTAATTAAGTAAGATTTATGATTAATTCCAACCGATTATAAAGGCAGTATCTAATTTAGTCAGGTTAAAATCAATTTTAATTAAGTCCATCCGACCATAAAGGCAGTATCCCATTAAGTCAAGTTTTAAATAGTTTATAAATTATAACTAAGGGAGATTAATCTAAATATTAGTAATAAAATATTAACCTTTCACTCCAGTAGAGGAGAGTTACCTCCTCATACTGAAAGAGTAAAATAAATACTGAAAAGTAAATTAAAGAAAGAACTATTGAGTAAAATAAAAAATTAAATACAGAAAGCTGTAAATAAACAAACAAGATACAATCTTCTTAGTATTCTTAAGGAAATTCCCAGAAGAATATATGAAATTAAAAATGAAATGGCTTGGTATTTATATGGAAAATTTTGCCTTCACCAAACATGGCACCAAACATAGCACCAATTCCATTTTTGACCATTTTCATTTTTTATTTTAGTTTTTTTAGTTTTTTTTTTGAAAATGACTTTAATAATTACACATAACACACTTACGACTGTTTATCAATTCCGGTCATGAAAACTTAAGAATTCGAAATTATTATGAACATCAAAGTTGTAGATCTTTGAGTCTTCTTTAATATGGAACTTGAATCCCCTCAATCTGATATTGGAGTAGAAAGTTATAGCCAAAATACGAAAATTGTGCAAAGTTGAAATTTCTGAAATTGTACTTCGTTAGAATGCAAATTCAAGTTTTCAACCTCCAAAATCCAAATGTCAAGTCCAGTTTTTGCCCTTATTTGTTCCATATTTCGTACGATTGATTCCATTGAGTCCCAATTTTATTTTATCTACAAAATAAACTAAAACACATCAAAACGTTCATAAAACTCGAGAAACTATACAAAATATTAAGTAAAATGGGCGGTAAATATTGATATATTTTCCGCTCATCACATCCTCAAACCTAACATTTGGCTAGTCTTCGAGCAAAACAATAAAATAAAATGTAATAAACAATTAAAATTAAACTAAGCTACTTTCGTAGGGATCACGGTTGCATTTAGCGTATGCAACAAGCCTTTAAACCCCTAGGTGTCCCTAGTGGACGAGTTGTAGTCTCGTGAGGGCTTACAATGACGATACCCACAAACGTCAATCAAATATACATAAAATCAAAAATATAAAAAGATAAATAAGTTAGTCACTAAACAAGTGAAACTTCTTATCCAAGTTAATAGTTGTTTTCTTTCTTTCTAAATTACCAAATAAGTAAATTCTCCGATTATTTTTACCATTCTCCATAAACACAACCAACAAGATATTAATCAGCTCATTGTGCCCAAAATATTCATAAGTCTAGTTGAAAAGAGAGTAATATTTTTGTCCTAAAGTTATATCAGAATTCACACCTTTTTTAGCAATGGTACTTTTTCTGAATTTATTTATTTATTTATTTACAATATCTTCAATCCATGTAGCGAGCTTTGGGCCAGTGACTCCCAAGCCAGTTGGCTTTAGGGCACTAGGTGTTAAGACACCCTTACAGACTTAATTACTCGGATTTCCGATATTTTTTTATATATATATAACATCTTTAATCCATGTAGCGAGCTTTGGGCAAGTGACTCCCAAACCAGTTGGTTTTAAGGCACTCGGTGTTAAAACACCCCTACATACTTAATTACTCAGATCTTAGATTGTTTTTTTATTCCATCACTTTTTTAGCTGTTTCTTCCAATTAAACTAGAGCACTGAATATTACAAACTTTTCACTTACAACTCATGTCCGTATATTACTATGTATGTTGATAATACCTATCAACTGAACATATGAAGATCCAATTTAGTCAGTATTATGGAGAATTGACAAATTAAATAATTCAAAAGGAAATAAACAAAGATTAACTTATTACGAAATAGGTTGAGATATGTCTCAGGAGTGGAAATTTCTTACAAAACTATCTCACACCAATTTCACCTGATTAGTCAAGTTAAAAAAAAAAACATATATATATATTTTTTATTTTTATAAAATTTTTAATTTTTTTGATTTTTTTATAAAATTTTTGACTAAAAACCAAGCAAAAATAACACAACGAAAAAATAAAAATAAGATACTAATCAACTATTCCCCTCCCCCAAACCTAATTGAGACATTGTCCCCAATGTCTAAGAAAGTAGAAGAAGAGTTTAGAAGACAATACCTGGTTAGCTGAAATTCTACATCTAAAAAGAAAATTAAAGGTTAAGATCCAGATTTATCCGACGCTTCTTACCACGATCATTATCGGACCAGATTATCTTGGAAATGATAGGGTCAATTTGTGGTTCAAAAGCTAAGAGTTGGTCAATTAAATTATTGGCAGTTCTGGTTGTGAAGAGGATATCTTTTACAGGTTTTGACACAAACCCATTTCTCCGGACATCATCAAGAAACACACAAAGAAAATCATAAAATCCATCAGCATTAAACAGTCCAATCGGTTTCTGATGTATGTTCAAGTTCGCCTAATATAGCACTGTAAAAATTTCCTTCATTGTGCCCAAGCCACCTGGCAAAACAATAAATGCATCACCACGATTAATCATTTCAACCAGTCGTTCAGACATACCTAGCACGATAAGTTCCTCTTCGTTTGATGGTCCTATAAGATTCGCCTCTGCCAAAGGTTTTGGGATGATTCCAAAAACTCTACTACCTCTTTCTTGTACAGCTCTTGAAACCGTATTAGTCCAAGATTGTCACCGCCATATACTAAGTGCATATTCCTTTCAGCTATGACTCTACCCAATTCATGTGCTGCCTCAACGAACTCTGGCTTAGAACCAACACTAGTACCGCAAAATAGATGTTTACAACTCGTCTTTTTAAAGTTGCTTCCAATTTTCTTATGTATTTCTTTCTCAAATCCAGATGTCTTCATGAGTGCAATAACGAACTGAATTTATAGAACCTGAAAAGAGGTGAGTAATAATAGCACTGGTATATGCCAAATGACAATTATTAGCTATACAGTAAAATATATCGTGAAAGTCAAAAAATCTGGATCCTGTCGGAGAGGGTCTTTTAAAGTCAGATTCCCAAGACTTAACTGTTGTTTTTCTTTTCGAAATTGTGTATTTAACATGCGAATTGCGTGATACACATATCCACTGGGATGCGTCTCAAGAGTCAATGATATGTCATCCAAAAACTCCTTTATCAAGCCATCCCTAATGAATTTAATTTTATCTTCACGATTATCAGACACCATTCCTAAAGAACGACAATGAGTGTTACATGTCATGCGTGCATGTTTATAGCAAACACCCATTCTTTTAGCTCTTCTCTTTTTAGCATAGGTGCTTCTTCCTAAACGAGACAGATATGAAATAAAAGAGTCAGAAGACTCACCTGCCAATCGGACCCGTGCTTCAATAATCCAACGAATGTCATTAGGAATACTTTTGATCATCAGAAGTCTCATTCGTTCCATTCGAGCTTTGTAGACTTTCATCAGAGAGTTTTGAGGGAGAGAAGGAAATTACTTGTGAAGATTTACGAGAATTTATTCCATCCTGAAATGTGACTTTACCTATAAAATAAAACACACCAAATCTGAATATATACACAAATTGCATGGGTTGCCTCCCTACTAGCGCTAAGTTTAACGTCATCAGCTAGACATGACTGCCCGAACGTTAGGCTGAATCTGAAAGTGTGACACTCTCTTTTTGTCGCTCAAATGATTCTCCCCAGTAGCACTTGACATGCTGGTTGTTAACTTTGAATGTGTTGTTGGACTTGGGCATGTATATCTCAATAACTCCGTAGGGTAACATCTCAGTAATCACAAATGGACCTGACCACCTTGATTTCAGCTTTCCAGGGAAAAGTTTCAACCGTGAATTGTATAACAACACCTGCTGCCCTAGTTCCAGTTGTCTGTGTACTATTTTTTTTATCATGCCATTTCTTGGTCTTTTCTTTGTGCAGTTTGGCATTCTCATAAGCATGTAGGCAAAATTCCTCCAATTCGTTGAGTTGGTGGAGCCTTTTCTCTCATACTGCTTGTAGATTAAGATTTAACTTCTTAAGTGCCCAATACGCTTTGTGTTCAAGCTCCACTGGCAGATGTCACACTTTCCTAAACACCATTCGATATGGGGACATACCAATGGGTGTCTTGTAAGCTGTCCGGTAGGCCCATAGTGCGTCATCCAGTTTTGTAGACCAGTCATTCCTTGTTGATCCAACGGTTCTCTCCAGGATTATTTTGATCTCCCTGTTTGAAACTTCAACCTGTCCATTTGAAATATTTCCCGTTCTCTAGCACCTGTCACATTGAAGAGCAAATAAGTAAGCATCTTCAAATAGAGTAGGCTAGAATAAACCTGATTGTAGGACTTTGGCTATAGTTTTATTTCTGCTGAAGTGTCCACCATATAGTGATGAATGACAATGATGCATGACACTATTGACCCCCTCATGTGGAACACGATGTCTTAGTAATTGGTTAGCACAACGTTTGAACATGTATGGTTCATCTCAGACATAGTGCTTGAATTCTTTGAAGAACTTATTTTGTTGCTGATGAGTCCATTCCAACGGCCATTTTCCCGATACTATGTAGTTTACATAGTCAGCATACCAAGGTACATCGTGTTGTTTCATGGCAAACAACTGTTCATCTGAAAAGGTTTTTTTAATTGTCAGTTCATTGCCAACTATTTCTCTATTCTTAAGTCTCGATAAGTGATCTGCCACTTGGTTTTCTGTCATTTTCCTATCTCGGATCTCCACCTCAAATTCTTGCAACAAAAGCACCCAACGGATCAATCTGGGTTTGGCATCTTTCTTCGCGATCAGGTATTTGATTGATGAATGATTTGTGTAGACCACCACTTTGAAACCCAGCAGATATGAGAGAAATTTATCAAAAGCAAATACAACTGCGAGCAAGTCCTTTTCAATGGTTGTGTAGTTGAGTTGAGCTTCATTCAGAGTTCTGCTGGAGTAGTAAATGATATGGAAAATTTTTGCTTTGCGTTGTCCCAAAACTGCACCTATAGTAAAATCACTAGCATCGTACATCACCTCAAATGGAATGGTCCAGTCTGGTGCTACTATGATGGGGGCAGAGACCAACTTCTGTTTTAGGATCTCAAAAGCTTCGTGGCATTCTTTGGTGAAGTTGAAAGGTATATCTTTCTCCAGCAGATTGCATAGAGGTTTAATAGTCTTGGAGAAGTCTTTGATAAATCTCCTGTAAAATCCTGCATGTTGAGAAAACTCTGAATCCCTTTGACGGATGATGGTGGAGGTAGTTTTTCAATTGTCACGATCTTTTCTTTGTCTATCTCGATTCCCTTTTGTGAGATCCGATGTCCCAGCACAATGCCTTCCTGCACCATGAAGTGGCATTTCTCCCAGTTGAGTACCAGGTTGGTATCTTCACATCTTTGTAACACTTTTTTCCAAATTTTGCAAACAGTGGTCGAACGAGTCTCCAAACACAGAGAAATCATCTATGAAAACCTCCATACTTTGTTCCAGCATGTCTGAGAAGATGGCCATCATGCAACGTTGAAATATGGCAGGAGTATTACATAGTCCAAATGGCATCCTGCGGAAAGTAAAAGTACCATGCGGGCATGTAAAAGTGGTTTTCTCTTGATCTTCTGGGACGATGGCGATCTTATTGTATCCCGAGTATCCATCCAGAAAATAATAGAACTCATGTCCTGCCAATCTGTCTAGCATCTGGTCAATGAATGGTAACGGGAAATGATCTTTCCTTGTTGCTTTGTTCAGCTTCATGTAGTCCATACATACTCTCTATCCAGTCACAGTTCTTGTTGGAATCAGCTCGTTCTTTTCATTTGTGACTATAGTAATTCCTCATTTCTTTGGCACACATTGCATAGGACTTACCCACATGCTGTCAAATATTGGGTAAATGATGTCGACATCTAACCATTTGATAAATTATTTCTTCACGACCTCCTTCATGATTGGATTTAGTCTTCATTAATGCTCCACTGTGGCTTTATACTCATCGTTCATCAGAATTTTGTGCATGCAAAATGATGGACTAATGCCTCGAATGTCTGCTATAGTCCAGCTAATGGCTTTCTTGTATCCTCGTAACACTCTCAGTAACTTATCGTCCTACTTCAATGTTAGCGATGAAGAAATAATCACATGTAAATCAGAAAAGTTTCCTAAGAATGCATACCTGAGATGGCTCGGAAGTAGCTTTAGTTCCAGCTGTGGTGGTTCTTCAATCGAGGGTTTGATTCACTCATTTTTTGGTAGTTCCAAACTTTCCACATGTGGTGTCGATTTGAAGCGAAATGGTCTGTCAAGATAGTTGATACATTCCAGAATTTCATCATCTAGCTCGCTGTCAGCCATGTTGGTGATGTAAGCTTCAAGTTTATCCGTGGGAAGTTGCATTGCATCAGTATCCTGGATGATACTATCTATAACATCAATTCTGAAATATTCCTCATCCTTTTCATCATTCGAGAATTTCATGGCTTTGAAAACATTGAATGTAACTTCTTGGTCCTGCACTTTCATGGTTAGTTCTCCTTTTTGTACATCAATAACAATTCGACCTGTAGCCAAGAATGGTCTCCTGAGGATGATGGGTACATCTTTGTTTTCTTCCATGTCAATGATAATAAAGTCTACAGGAAAAATGAATTTGTCGACTTTAACAAATACATCTTCCACTACTCCTCTCGGAAATGTGAGCGATCTGTCAGCGAGCTGCAGAGTAACTGAGGTGGGCATTGCTTCGCCAATCTGCAGTTTCCTGTAAATAGACAAAGGCATCAAGTTAATGTTGGCACCTAAATCACACAAAGTCTTACCGAAGTAATGTTCTCTTATGGTGCAAGGGATGGTGAAACTGCCAGGATCTTTCAACTTTGGGGGAAGCTTCCTCTGAATGATGGCGCTGCATTCTTCTGTCAATGTTACTATCTCGTAATCTCCGTTTTCGTGAAAGACTGTCTTTCATGAATCTGACATAGCTGGGCATTTGTTCCAATGCTTCCGCAAATGGAATGTTGATATGCAGCCTTTCGAAAATCTATGGGAATCGAGCAAACTGCTTATCTAGTTTACTTTTATGGAGACGCTGTGGAAAAGGTGGAGGTGGAGTGAAATTTTCCTTTGCCTTTTTTTTCTTCATCAGTGGATCTGCTTCGTTGTTTTCTTTTGGAACTTCCTCAGTGGACGTCTTGATTCCAACATCTTTGTTGATTTCAGTGCCGCTTTTCAAAGTAATGGCTTGACATTGCTCCTTCCCTCGGTTCCTTGGATTTGGCTCTGTATTGCTAGGAAGGGTACCTTGCGGTGTGTAACTCTGAGCATTAACCAGTTGTCCTATTTGATTTTCCAGTGTCTTTATAGATGCTGATTGGCTTTGATTGAATGCTGCTTGGGCTTGAAACATAGCATCATATTTGGCTTCTTTCTTTTTGAATATCTCTGCAAGCATTTCTTTTATTTCTTGTTCTTTTTCATACTCATGACCTTTGTTTTGTTGTTGAATCCGGGTGGTGGGTTGTTCTTTTGCATTGAATTATTGCTCCATGCGAAATTGGGATGATTCCTCCACCATGGATTGCAGGGTGTTGGAATATGGATTGTTCCCCTGTCTGTTGAAATTGTTGACATAATTCACCATCTCATCATGCTGGTTTGCCTCTGGTGCTCCTCCATATGGTGAACTTATAGCACCAGCGATGTTTACAACTTGCATGCTAAGTGTTTCCAGATATTTGAACATCTGCTAAAGCCGAGCATTCATTGTTGTATTGGCTCCGACTTCGTGGATTCCTGCTATTCGTTGAATCATGCTTCTTTCTGTTGGCCACAAAGAATTGTTGTTGGCCATTTCTTCAATTAAGTCTCAGGCCTGATCTTCTCCTTTTGCCATTAAACCTCATCCAGCAGCAGCATCAATTATAGTTCTAATCAGTTCAGAAAGTCCATTGTAGAAGGTTTGGATTTGTAGCCACTTTGCTATTTCATGGTGAGGACATTTCCAGAGCAATTCCTTGTATCTTTCCCAAGCTTCGCAGAGGGATTCTGAGTCATGTTGTACAATGGATGTAATGTCATTCCTCAGCTTTGCAGTTATGGCTAGGGAAAGTACTTTGCAAGAAATTTGGTGGCTAGAGTGTTCCAAGTTGTGATAGAACCTGCTGGTAGTGAATGTAGCAAAGCCTTAGCTCTGTCATTGCTTCTTCTGCCGCTCGGTTGTAATTGAATGTGCCGTAAACTTCCAGGAAGTTGCTGATATGGACATTAGGATCTTCAGTTGCATTCCCCCCAAACTGAACTGACTGTTGTATCATCTGAATGCATGTTTTGATGTCACACGCATTTGCTGGTAAGGGGGGAAGTACAATGCATGAAATAAAGCCATCAACCACCGGAATAGTTCTTTCTCGAATAGGAATTGGTGGTACAACCTCAAAGGTTCAGGTTCCATGTTGATCAGTGCTTCTTGGCCTTCTTACATTTCCCTTCTCAACTGTCTGATGGTTCTTTCAATTTCTAGGTCAAACGGACGGATTTCAAAGCTTCTGGTTCTTCTCATGTAGTGTCTGAGAACCTGAAATACAAGAAAACAGAAATAATAAGTAAAAAGAAATTAGACACAAATAAATGTATATAACCCCAAAATTAATAGTGAAAGATAAATAAGTCCCCAGCAACGGCGTCAAAAATTTGATCGGTGAAATCACTCACGTTACGCGAGTGCACGTATCACTCAAGTAGTATAAAATATACCGATCCCACGAGAACATAATACCTAGCTATTAATTTGTGATGTTAAATGTATACGAGTATCTAATAGATTGATTATTGATTGGATCGTGATTTTTGTACTACAACAAGTAAATAAAACGGTGCGAATATAACTCAAAGGAAAATTCAATATTATAAAACTATCTAGGGTTTTGAATCATTCCAATATCTTTTAAAGATGAAGTGGTTATCTCACGTTTGTGCAATATATTGGTTTATTAGCCTGGAACACGAATTTATGCAAAAGCCTCTTCCGATGGTCAGATACAAACACCCAGTATAACCCAATTAATCATTTTCCTATGTCAACCAAGTTACCTGAATTCATTAAGATTAAGTTCCAATTATAGCTACCCCCCGCCCGACAGGTATATTCCTATCCTGTAAGGAAATCTACATAAGAGTCTCTTGCCCCAAGGTGAGATCGTGAGCTATTGAGTCTAAGGCTAACCTAAAATCCCTTTTCCAAGTTCATTTTAAGTTTATCATATCAATCTTATTAATGACCACTTAACAAGAAGCATTAAGCTTAAGGCTCAATAAATAAACATTTATATTACCCAAGACGTAAAATTACCACTTATAAACCGGTGATATTGGAATTCATCACAACTCTAGATATGGTATTTAGTTACCACACATATCTAAGACTAGTAAAGACATAAATAAAGTAAATGACATAAAGTAAAATTGGAAATTAAAAAGATAAAATAAACAATAAAGAAAATGTTGGGGTAAAATGATCAATTTTGTTACTTCTTGTAGGCACTGCATTTTTGCATATAAAACCCGATGATGAGTCTCAGTTGGAGGCACTACCTTTTTAAGTTAAGGATATTGCGAGAAACGGATGTCGGAAGGGGAAATTCGGAATAAGTATGTCATCAAGTTCATTTCACAAGTTCACTGTTTTCGTTCGTGCTGCGTTCGTTACCACGTTCGAACGTCAAACAGATTGCGGGCGTTCGTGCAGCGTTCTAAGAGGCGTTCGAATGGTGTCGGTATTTCTGGTTTTACTTCTAGGCCCACACGCCCAAGGCCCTTAAATTACACCCAAATTAAATCAAATATTAATTAAATTAAACATTGAATTGAATAAAATAATTAAACCATTTACCAATTAAACAAAACATAAAATATAATCATACCTAATTTAGATAAATCAAATATATTAACTTCCTAACTAAACAAAATCATATACTAAATTAAAAAGATGTCATGCTTAATTGAATCACTTATAACCAATTCAAAGATATTGACTTCCTAATCTAAACCAAATTTGTCCCCCCAATCAATCAAATCATTTCCTTGTTTGACACCAAATCCAATCTTTTCCTTGTGAGACAAGGGGAAACCCTAGCCCTTCTCTATATAAACAACCCCTAACCAAGACATGCACTCCCCTGGCTCATACACATAACTCACACGCAAATCACAACAAAAAAGGCCCTAGACATTACACGCAAATCACAAGAAAGAATCAACAAAATTTCTCTCCACCTCCTCCACTCTCACCACCGAATACCCATCCCTTAGACAACCCATTTTGCCGCATCTTTAGCCACCCTTCACAGCCCTAATCCACACCAAAATAAGCCTCAAATACAGTCCTAAAGTCGCACAAAACAACCCATGTACTGCACGCCTAAATCACTCCAACACAGCCCAAAAACACCCAAAACAGTCCCTAAAATCCTTAAAACAGTAACATAAAACTGCACTTATAATCCTTAAAATAATCACATAACAAAAATTGCACTTAAAACCTTTAGAAAACACCCAAACAGTCCGTTGAAACGTCAAAACAGTGACCTAAACAGCGAGCAGAAAATACGGAGGAAACACAAGCAAAACGGAGGCCGAACGGCAAGCAAAACAGCAAAACAGTGAGCTAAGACGCTAAACTAGTGAACCGGAGAAGTTGAGGAGCTTTACCCTTCCGATCTCCGTGAAACGCAAGTCCGAAAGTCGGCAAAAAAGGTTAGACCTGAGGGTATTTTCCACATTCATTTTCTGTTTCATTTTTATTATTTATTGAATATTGTTCGCATGATTGTTATGTTGAAATGCATGTTGTGGCCCTTGAGTAGATAAATATGCACGTATTACGAAATATGTATGTTGTGGCCTTGGAATAAAATGAAAGATGTGTCAACTCTCGCGGTATATCGGATGGAAAGCCGGACATAAATTTCATAGCCGATTCCAAATGGACGGTAGTATGATCTGTACTCGGGATACAACTTCACGTACCGCTTGAGTAAACGGCACCTTATTTGTTTTATGTTGCTTTGATTTATTTATTTTTCGTCATTTGAATTCCGCATGTTACTTGTTTATGCATGACGCAATCGAGTGCATGGGCTTAGTAAGTCGGATTAAAGGTCCCCTATTTGGAGGGGTTAAAATCCTTTACCACGATGCTTTGCCGCGCCGGTTGATGTGTGTTCGATTGGATGTAAGATATGTTCAATCGGGCATACTAAGTTTGATGTTATTGTCTTTATTTTTATATCCATGACGCGATTGAGCGCATGGGCTTAGTAAGTCGGATTAAAGGTCCCCTATTTGGTGGGGTTAAAATCCTTTACCACGATGCTTTGCTGCGCCTGTTGGTGTATATTCGATTGGATGTGAGATGAGTTCAATCAGATACGTGAGGTCCCACATTGTGGATTTGTTTGTCTATGAATGTGTTGCATGCATCAGGTCTGGTTCCGTTCGAACGCGTTCTCGAACGCCACACGAACGTGAACCTTCTGTTTACCGTTCGAACGCGTCCTCGAACGCTACGCGAACGCGCACGCATTTTCTTAGTATTTCATGCATCAGGTCTGGTTTCGTTCGAACGTGTTCTCGAACGCCACACGAACTTGAACCTTCTGTTTACCATTCGAACGCGTTATCAAACGCTATGCGAACGCGCACGCATCTTCTTAGTGTTTCATGCATCAGGTCTGGCTCCGTTCGAATGCGTTCTCGAACGCTATTTGAACGCTAACCTTCTGTTTACCGTTCGAACGCGTTCTCGAACGCTACGCGAATGCGCACCCCCTGAGCTGAGTTATTTTCATCAGATTTCGTACATAATTGTCCCTAGTAGCTATTCCTGCGTATGATGAACCTGATTGTTTCTATGCATTATGCAAGATTGTGTAGGTGTCGTTCATCTGTATTCCCCACATGTATGAGTATAATGTGTTGATTAACTTGTATGCTTGACGTATGTTAATCTTTATGTATGCAAATTGAGACATAGATTACATGCAAATAGGCTGTATGCAAATTCGGATATGTGTTACATGTAAATTTAGATGAACTTGTTGATGTATGCATGAGAACTTAAAAGCATGATACTCTTGGAAATAAGTGTTACTTAAGCTTGATTAAATTATTACACAAATCCTTTCATTACAACTTACATAAGTAAGGGACCATTCCGAACCCAACGATTTGAGGTCTTCCCTTGCGAGGGGTGAGTGCGGCCTTAAATCTCATTTCCTCCCCGGTTCACACCGGGTGGCGACTCCATTATTTCTCCGGTTTAGTCCCCCGTGGCTACTCCGTACTCCCAACTAGGACGCGAGCCTAGAACATCATGAGTCGCCCAGTTTCTGTGTCCCACACTTCTATTTTCGATATCTCCCATATAATAATATAAAACTTTGCGTGATAATTACCAACCGACCATATAGGTGATATCCTGATTAAGTCAGATTTGATTAATTCTAATCGACAATAAAGGCAGTATCCAATTTAGTCAGGTTAAAGTCAATTTTAATTAAGTCCAACCGACCATAAAGGCGATATCCCATTAAATCAGGTTTTAAATAGTTTATATATTATAACCAATGGAGATTAATCTAAATATTAGTAATAAAAGCTTAACATTTTACTCCATCAGAGGGGAGTTACCTCCTCATACTCAAAATGTAAAATAAAGACTTAAAAGTAAATAAAGAAAGAACTATTGTGTAAAATAAAAAATTAAATACAGAAAGCTGTAATAAACAACAAGATATAATCTTCTTAGTATTTTTAAGGAAATTCCCAGAAGAAGGTATGAAATTTACAAATGAATGGCTTGGTATATTTATAGGCAAAATTTTGCCTTCACCAATTTCTCTACCAATTTCTCCACAAATTTCTCCACCAAACATGGAACCAAAACCTTCACCAAACATGCAAGCGTGTTTGGTGGAGTTTGACAATTTTCATTTTTATTTTATTTTATTTTATTTTAGTTTTGAAAATGACTTTAATAATTACACATAACACACTTGCGGATATTTTATCCATTCCGGTAATGAAAAATTCCGAATTCAAAATTATTATGAACGTCAAAGTTGTTAGATCTTTGAGTCTTCTTTAATCTGGAACTTGATTCACCTCAATCCGATATGGGAGTAGAAATATATGGCCAAAATACGCATATTGCGCAAAGTTGAAATTTCTGAAATTGTACTTCGTTAGAACGCCATTTCAAGTTTCCAACCTCCAAATTCCAAATGTCAAGTCCAATTTTTGCCCTTATTTGTTTCATATATTCGTCTTGATTGATTCCATTGAGTCCCGATTTTATTTTCTCTACAAAATAAACTAAAACACATCAAAACGTTTATAAAACTCGAGAAACTATACAAAATATTAAGTAAAATGGGTGGTAAATATTGATATATTTTCTACTCATTTCTAGTTTTAATCATGCATTGGTGGCAAAACAAAGTTAGAGGATTTTGCAGAAACCCAAATCACTGGTGGCAAGAATTCTTAAAGCCAGATATTATAGAAATACAGACTTTTTGGAAGCTAATATAGGCTCTAATTCTTCGTATGTTTGGAAGAGCATTTTGTGGGGAAGAGGGGTCATCCAGCAAGGGTGTAGATGGAGAGTGGCAAACAGGCAGAGGATTAAAGTGTATAGTAGTAATTGGATCCCAAGGCCAACTACCTTTAAACCAATTTCCCCCTGCAGGCTACATGAAGATAGCTTAGTATGGCAACTAATTTCAGACGGCCAACAATGGAATATGGAGTCGTTAAGGAAGTATTTCGACCAAGAAGATATAGATACCATTTGTAGCATGCCTTACCAAGAACACCTCAAGAGGACCGAATTGCTGGCACTATGATAAGAAAGAGGAATACTCGGTCAAAAGCGGATACCAATTAGCACTTAGGTTGAAGTAATCGGAAAATCCTTCTTGCTCGGACCCAAGTAAACTGCAGTGGAATGTTATTTGGAAGATGAATTTGCCTGAGATATTAAGATTTTTATGTGGAGAGCGCTCAAAACTTGCTGCCCACAGCGGTCGATCTGTGGAAAAAGAGAAATTAATTGGCAATACATGTCAGAGATGTGAGAAGCAGCATGAGGATGTTCTTCATGCTTTATTCTTTTGTAAGCTTGCTAAACAGGTATGGAGGTATATTGGCCTTGCTAAAGCTGCAAGCGATGCAAAGTCAAGGGATGTGTTGGGTTTACTACTCGAAGCTGCAAAGGGAGACAATGATACTTTGATTAGAATAGTGGCAACTTGTTGGGCATTTGGACAGCAAGAAACGCCAAAGTTATGCAAGGTAAAATGGAAGATTATATGATGGTTGCTGCGAAAGCTGAAGCCATGGTACTGGCTTACCAGAGAGTGAACATGAGCCCAATCTGATTCAGAGGGGGAACAAGGACTTAAAAGGTGATGCGCAATAGAACCCACCTCCTACGGGGTGGTTTAAAATCAATGTGGATGCCTCAGCGCATAAATATCAAAATACAGCTGGATTGGGTACGGTTTTTAGGAACGGGAGGCTCGCTCGAGTCATGATGGTGGGTATCCGGAAAGCTAAGTTCGTACAGGATGTGGCTGCACTAGAAGTTGAAGTGCTTTTGTTTGGGCTGCAAATTGCGGTTAAGGAAGCTTTCCTGCCGCTAATAGTTGAGACTGACTCATCGCTAGTGACCAACTTAGTTTCAGGAAACTATGAGAGTAAATTAGAGATAGCTTGGATAATTGATGAAATTTTGGAGATTTTAAGGAACTATAAACATGTAACTGTCAATCATGTTCCTAGAGGGTGTAATGTAGTAGCTCACCTCTTGGCAATCAAAGCTATTCACTGTGATAACCATGTAATTTGGCTGCGAGAGTATCCCGCCGACATTCAACTATTGTTAGACACCTGATTGTGTTTAATGAAAGTAAATTCTTTCTTCTAAAAAAAAAAAAAAAAAAAAAAAAAAAAAAAAAAGAAAGAAAAAAAAAGACAAGAAGTTCTTTAAGAATTCAAAAAAGTTGTCACTCTTCGAAAATTATACAACTCTACAAACCAACATCTTGGAGATAAATAAGAACATTTCACGGAATGAGAGGAAGCTGCTTCATCTGAAAAGTAAAATGTATTTACATACAAATAAAACCGTTTATATCTGAAACTCAAATCGATTCAATAGAATGCATTCACTCACAAAAACTAAACAGGAGGCACCAACCAATACAAAGAAAATTTCTACAACACGATAATTGTATGTAATGTAGCTAATATGAAAACAAAACCAAAAAAATGAAAAAGAAAATCTTCCAAATCCTCACATTAAACAAGGTGTCCTATGTACACCCTACTCAATAACCCACCACATATAAAAACCAACACCACGCCTAATACAAATATATATATATTAGAACCAGCATAGGAAATACGAAATAACAATGGCAATGCTGCCTTAACCTTAATTTACTTTCTCATCACCTTTATCTTCAGGCTGGAGGGTTTTCGTGTTCGGAGATTTCCCAATTATAGCTTTCTTCACCTTTCCAAGTGACTGTTTTACCTTTGATAGTAAGTTGCCTGATGATTTTTGTGGAGGCTTAGTAGGCATATCACTCTTAAGTGCTTTTGTTGCGGGATCAGATTTCTTACCATCAACAGCTTCTTTTCTACTTTCCAAATGTGTGTCCTCTGCCTCTGCCTCTGCCTCTGCCTTGAAATTAACCTTTTTAGCTTCAGCATCATCTTTGTCGTCTTTTTTAGTCTCAACAGCTGAGGGTAAATCCTCTTTCTTTTCGATCACCCCCTGTTCTCCCTCTAAAGATTTTTCAGCAATAAGAATTTGTTCTTCAATCACTTCCTCAGTTTTGACACTCTTTTCTTCCTTCACTGTGGTATCAACTCTCATCATCACTTTTCTATTACAGCAGATACTGGATAACCTTTTGCCACTTCTTTTAAATCAGTTTGAGCTTCCTCATTGGTTGGCAGAGAGCTTTCAAGAGCCGGTTTTGCCCCTTCATCTTTCTCTACTTCACCCTCCATTTTCCTGAAGCTTGGCCTCATTTTTTTCTACATCCTCTTCCATAATTACTCTTGATGGTTCTTTTGGTTTTTCCTCGACTTCATCAACTATTTCCTCAATGGAAACTTCTTGAGCCTCCACTGATCGGCTAACATCTTCAGTTGACGAAATGAGACCAACATTTTCAGTTTCTATCTTTTCTTCAACTGCTGCATCGTCCGTAAGTCTACTTTCATCAGTTTCCTTAACTGGTTCCTCTTCCTTAATTTGGTCGTCAGCCTTTTCAATTGCCTGTTTCTCCTCTTGTACATTTGCTGCTGCTGGTTCTTCCTTTGGTAACTTTTCTGCATCTTCAACTGCCGGTTTTTCCTCCGATAAAATTTTTGCTGCTTCAATGGCTGGTTGCATATCTTGTACGCTATCAGTTGCTGGTTTTTCCTCAGGTAAATTTTCGGCTGTTTCAACTGCAGGTTTACCTTCTTGTACACTTTCAACTGCTTCACTAACTGGTGTTTCCCTACGTAACTTTTCAGTTGCCGGTTTCTCCTCTTGTACATTGCTGCTGCTGCTGGTTCTTCCTTTGATAACTTTTCTGCATCTTCAACTGCCGGTTTTTCCTCCACTAAAATTTTTGCTGCTTCAACAGCCGGTTGCATATCTTGTACGCTATCAGTTGCTGGTTTTTCCTCAGGTAAATTTTCGGCTGTTTCAACTGCAGGTTTACCTTCTTGTACGCTTTCAACTGCTTCACTAACTGGTGTTTCCCTACATAACTTTTCAGTTGCCGGTTTCTCCTCTTGTACATTGCTGTGATGGTTCTTCCTTGGTAACTTTTCTGCATCTTCAACTGCAGGTTTTCCTCCGATAAAAGTTTTGCTGCTTGAACAGCCGGTTGCATATCTTGTACACTATCAGTTGCTGGTTTTTCCTCAGGTAAATTTGGCTGTTTCAACTGCAGGTTTACCTTCTTGTACACTTTCAACTGCTTCGCTAACTGGTGTCTCCCTGGTAACTTTTCATGCTCAACTGTCATTTTATCCTCTGTACATTTTCATTTGCTGACTTTTCATCTGGTAAAATTTCAGCTGCTTCAACTGCTGGTTTCTCCTCTTGTAGCTTCTCAACTGCTACAGCCTCTGGTTTTTCCTCTTCGACAGCTTCAATTGCTGGATTCTCTTCTTGTACAACCGTTTCAACTGCTGGTTTATTCTTTGTATAACCGTTTCAGCTGCCTGTTTCTCCTCTGGCAAACTTTCAACTAGTTCAATTGGCACTGTCTCCTCTGCTTCTTCTTTCACTGATTTAGCTGCTGGTTTCTCCTCCTCTGTAGATGTTTGAATTGCCACTTTCTCCTCTGATAAAATTTCAGTCGGCTTTTCCAAGGGATCTGCTGAAACAGAAGTATCGGCATCTTTTACAATTACATCAGCAGGAACATCTGTAGAAGGGGAGTTATCAATTTTTTCGACCTCAGCAATCACAGGAACTTCAGTCTTCTTATCATCTGATGATTTTTCTGATTTTGTCACAGCAATTTCTAACTCTGAAGAGTTATCTTCTTTGGGATTTTCTTTTTCTTCTTCTTTTCCATCAGCCTTGGGTAGAGGAACATCCTCTTGTTTGTTTGTTTCAGTTTGTTTAATAACCTTCTTCTCCACAGGCTGTGACAAATTAAAATCACACTACTATCTCCAAGTTAATAATGTATTGAGAAGGCAACCATATTCAATTAGAAAGAACAATCATGTTGATTGGATTAAAGATCCTTGTTTCTTTGTATTAATACAAAAAATTAAAGGAAAAGTTCGGCAAAGAAACTATATGCATGTATAGATGAATTCTTCCCACATTTTAAAGCTTATAAACAGATCTCTTGTAAGGATGCTTCAATAGAAAACAGCTTAGTAAGTAAGTGCCCATGTCCAATTGGAAATTGGAACTTTCTTATAAATTGGAACTTTGTTTTGTGCTGCAAGAACTTGACTAATTCAGAGTTAATTTCCAATATGATCTGTTCAATTAACTGCTCTGAGATGCCAATTGCACAACCTGAGTTTGGAAACTGATTTGAATGTTTTAGATATTTAAGCAGGTTGAAAATAGTTTATTTCAAATACTCTAAAACAATAATGTTGGTAAAGGAGTGAAATTAAAATGGACTGCGTATCATACATATATCACCAGGAAAGCAAACTTAACAACTAGTTATTTGATAACTTTCTCATCAAGAAAACAGATACTGAATTTGCCATATATACACAATATATATGGATAGAAAACAGTTTGAAGAAAATCTTAGTAGACAGAGCAGTAACTCCAGTAAGAAAGACATTTTATTTGAAGACTTATTTTGTTGAGGCTCAAGATCCTGTATATGGAGACGCCAAATCACTGATCTAAATTATCTTTTTTAGTTTCTCAAACAAGTAACAAGAAGATATACATGCTAAGTATCAGACAATAAAGTTGAGGGAAAACGAACCTCATGGTGATCATCAGCGGAGACAGAGGAGTGATGATCTGGTACAATAGTCTGATCGTGACTACCAGAAGAAGCCATGGAAATGGAATCAAAGGAAGGAAAGTAATAATAGTAGCACTATCTAGTGACCGTCACTTTCTTTTCTTTTCTCTTGCTATTAATTTGTGAATTAAAGGTGATGATATGATCTGTGCATGTGGAGTTAAAGAAGGGAAAAAAAAATAAAAAAGAAGGAAAGAGGAGATGCAACCCCACCAAATATATGACAGGTGGTCACATTAGCTGGTTTCTATGTCCATATTGCTTTTTTGGTTGTATTTTTCCTTATTTATTCCAATTTGACAACTCATTTCCCTCTTGTTTCTTTTAAATAAATCTCATCCCATCCTAATGCGTTCAGCTCTTAATTTCACTATTATTATTATCACTATTCTCTAATTTTTTAGATTTAGGCTTGATTTTTCAGCCTCTAAAATTCAAATTAGATGAACCCTAGAATTTCATTTATTCACTTTAGACATGATTGAATTGCTAGCATTCATTTTCAAGCATTTCATAAAAATCATCAAGATTAAAAGGGGATACAGCATACTAATCTTCGAGATTTTGTGAGCATGGAATAAGAATTTATTGTTGAAATACCCAATTTTCCCATTTAGTGATGTCATGAAAGAATTTATATCATGTGTTGGGGGTTGATTTTGTGTTTTGACGAGGAATGATGATGGTTCATGTATTTGGTGATGTTATAACTTGAGTACAACTTGATTTAAGTGGAAAACTTCAAAGGTTATTTTTTAGTGTTGGCCGAATTTAAGGGGCTTAAGGGAATTTTTGACTTTTTTTAATTTTTTTTTTGGTTGTGGAATCATGTTCATGTGTGAGTTGTGTTAGGGCTATGCTTGTAATGCTTAGAGGGATGTTGATTATGCATGAAGTCGTATTAGGAAGGCCTTGGCCGAATGCACCTTAGTAGGGGAAAAGCTTGATGTTGGCTTGTGTGGTGTGCGTGTGTGGCATGATGATAAAAATAAAAAAAGTGTCATGTGATGAAGATACACATGTGTGTGGGTGCGCGCCTAAGTGTTGGTCGAGTATAAGAAATTTGTGTGTTTGGGTTAAAAAGCTTGGTATTGTGTTGAGTGATGGTAAATTAATTATTAAACTTGTTTGGTTTTGGTTGTTTTGGCCACCAAGGATTTGGATTGGTCGTAGCCACGAGGTTGGGGTGGCTCAACGTAGTTAGCATGTTTTGGTAGTTTCGAGTGACTATATCGGTCACGTCGAAATGACCTTTCTGTATGTCACGAGCATATCATGCATCATGAGCATAGTAGATTTATCGGTTCAAGTATGATAACTTTACTTGGACTTATGATTCTTAGTTTCGACTCAGCGGAAGCATGATGGATTCTGTGAAGGAACTCCTTTCGGTTGCTTTCTGGCTCACCAGCATTTAGTGGTCGGTTCTATGAGTCGATACTCTTCCCTCTCTTATGTCATCATTATATGTCATATAATATCTTTAATATATGTATATGTTATGTAATCCATGTATCATGTTCCATATTTATTTTTAAGTTTTCAGTTCATATTCCTATATTTGAACTCTGTTATTAATTTCGATATTCTGTATATGTTCAGTATATGTTTTCGATATATACGTTTCAGCTTATGTCATCTGCTTACGTCTTATGTTCATGATATTTTTTATGTTTTCTGTAAATGTCTTGGTTCATGTTTCTGCTTATGTCTTCGTCTATGTTATCATCTTACACTTTCTGAATATGTTTCGATTTTTGATTTTGTGTCATGAATTCCTTATTCATGTTTCTGTATTTTCAATTTATAAGAAGTCTTTTGTCTAAGTATTTCTGTTGACGTGTTTCTGAATTCTGACGTAAACTCTGGTTTTCAGTTTCTGTTATGTTTTAAAGCATTTTGAAAGAAAATGATTATGGAAAACTTTTTTTGATTATATGATGTGATAAATATTACGTCTCAGTGTTTGTTTCATGTTTTTGTACTCGGTTTTATGTCGAGACGTTTGAAAAATATTTCCATCGCGGAGCCTTATGATGTTTTTATTTTTTAACCCTCTGTGACGCTTGATGATATTTTTCATCCCGGCTCCACCGGGATGCATATTATAGGGTTCCGACCACTGGAAAATGGCAGTCCACTATCCTTTATCGACATGGTCAAGTTTAGACATTGCCCGATTTTTATGCCGACCCGGTAATAGACGTTTGTATGATTTTTGACAATATGATTTCAGAATATATTTATGAAATATGCTTTCAGATTATGCTTTCAGTTTACATATTTTCTAGTCATTTGACGTTTTCAGTTTTGATGATATTTTCAAGTCTTGATGTTTTTTGGTATTCTGATGAGTTAGTTTTCTATTGACGTTATTCAGTTCTGGTCCGTTCTATTTTCTGTTAACGTTATATGATTTTTAGTCATGTCATCATTATTATGTTCTCGACGTGTTTTGGTTTTGAAGTTATGTTTTGGGTCTCCGTATTCTGTCATGCGATAGTTCTGATCTCTGTTATAGACATCAACCTCATTATAGGTTATCAGATTATGCTTTAGTATATGAATATGGATCACCCAATTTACAGTAGCCCACTCTAGAGTCCTGAGAGATGTCGTATAAGTCTAGGAATTGTGTTGGTTATGTTTTGTATTGTGCAAGGTATTCTGTTATATGTATGTAATTAAAGGTCTTGGTTTGTATGTATAGTTTTGGATACATGACCTTGAATGTTGATGATGTCTACTTGATTTTCCTTGAGTTGGATCATAGGTCCTTTTATATATTTGTTAGCTATTACATGTTGCGTTTTGATGCTAGACTATGATCCAAATTGCCCAGTTTTAGGCTTCATCATGTCCATTTTTTGTCAGATTTAAGGCTTAGGGAGATGGGTTATTCAAGTCTCTTTTCGGTAGCGTCATTTCTCTGACGGGATGTTACAATAAGAGATTCATAAACGAGTTATTTATTTATCGAATGAATCTTCGAGCATATATGGAATTAAGTATGGGTATGAGTAATAGTGATTGGGGTGTATTTATGGTTATTCTGTTTCAAATGGTTTTGAACTTATTTTTTCAATATAGTTATGTGGAGTGTTTATATGTAGATTTCTAGTCAAGAAATTCTTATGTGCATATTTCATTCTCAATCTATTCTCTTCAGTCATTCATGGTTTCTTACTGAGTTTTATAATTCATTGTACAATAGTTTGCTAGTTTTACAGGTTGGCAACCCAATCGATTAGCATTCAAGTTTTGGAAAGTCATGCTCAAGATGACAGATCACCCAAGTTACAGTCAGCCACTCTATAGTCCTGGGAAATTGTTGGGGCAGTTGTGGAACCCCTAGTGTTAGATCAGTGCCCCGGGCAGCGGAAATGGGTCTAACCCATGGATATCAAGTATGAGTGTAATTTTAAATTATTTAATGAAATATTATATTCCATTACGAGTGTATAGAAAAAAACCGGGACTCAATCGGAGTTCAGAAGCTCCAGTACGAAGCAAAACAAAATCGGCGCGTGCGCACACATACGCACGTGAACAGTGCACGCGTGCACTGTGCTCGTGAACAGTGCGCGTGCGCACTATGATTATGAACAGTGAGTGCGCGCACTGTTCACCAGCCAATATATATTTTTTTTGTTTTTATTGTTTTGCTTTGTTACTCAAAGCTTCAGCTCTCTGGAAATTTTGTTTTTATTGTTTTGCTTTGTTACTCAAAGCTTCAGCTCTCTGGAAAATTTCCAGAGAGCTGATGCAACTAGGGTATCTCACCCTAATTAATTATGGTCTTCCCTAAACACTTCAAAAATACCCAAAATTAATTTTTAATTTCAAAGCCAACATCAACACTTGTTATAGAATAAAAATCAAGTTTTTCAAAATATCAAATATTTTTCCAAAAACATAAATTTATTCTAAATACGCATTTACGTAAATTTTGAATCCAATACACAAACCAAATTAGAATCCCAATAAGAAATGTCTCATGAACAATTCTAGTTCACCTAAAAGTGGTCAAGTTAATCTAGAATGGTAGCCATAACTCTAAGTTTTAATTTAGAGTTCCAAACTCTTATTAATTATTCCATGTCCAACATGAACATTTTTTACCTAAATTATAAGCATGTTGTGTTTATACTTCTAAAGTATCATAACACAATTGATTATCTTTATTCAACATTAAGCTATGTGATCATGCATCTAATACATAAATAAACACAGCTTAGGAGAAGATCAAACATTACCTAGTAAGCTTGATGCAAGATCCAATCTACTTCTCCTTGTTGAAATTGTTGGAGAACCTCCAAGGTGTGCAAGCTTGACTACAAGATTTAGTCTTATTTCCAATGCTACCAAGCTTCACTTCAAGATCCAATCTTGATTTCTTCTAGATGAAATGTTGTAGAGACCTCACAAGCTTCTCTAAACATTTCTCTAACTTAAGCTAATCTCTCTAAGAATTTTCTTATGCTCATTAATTTTCTTGTAATTAAAACCTTCCTAAAGCTTGCTATTTATAGCAAAACTTAGGTAATTTTTAATTAATAAAAGTTGTAATCAATTTTTAAGTGGGCTTAATCTAATTTATCCAAATATGTATAATTAGGTGTGACTAATCTTCATTGTCTCCCACTTTAATTTAATCCAATTAAATCAAGCCAAAGATTAGGAAATGGATTAGTTAAATGTTTGCCACCTTGATTTAATCCAATTAAATCAAGCCAAAACCACCTATTATTACATACTTACAATTACCATAATATCTTCAAATGGTAGAGATAATTATGATTTTATAATTAAGCCCTTGTGTAATTATTGAATTAATCCAATTAATTCAATTAGGTCAAAGTAAATAATCAATGTTTTCCAATAACACTTGATTATCTTAGTTGATAATTATAATATCGAATATTATCTTTTATCAAAAATAATCGGCTACCCAAGTGCTCAACGAGTACACTTCATATTAGGACTCTTTAAGTTCAAACACGTTCATCATATAAGCCTAGCTAATATGTATGCAATTCGGCCACCTTCGAATTCGCGAAGAACACGAACGAACTTTTTGAACTATACAAGTCGAGGTCATCACATATGTTTAACAATCCATCCGTTGTAGGCTATCCGAGTTGTGCTTAGGAAACATAGAATATACCGTCAAGTTTTCGAGGCGCACATCTTATGTCGACATGTCCACGATTCTTTACAACTGATGCTATCCCCCTAGGTGATCGGCTTTGGCCAAAGTCCTTAAGAATTGTGACTTAACTCATATGGATACCTAAACCCCTTATGGTACACATATGGGCCGACAGATTCTATCTTGCTTCGCACTTGATCACTGAGTACATCGGTCCATACCCAACAAACATCTAAAGGCTAGACCATGAAAGGTTTCTGACATATATTGCATCAAAGTGTGGAGGATCTCACACAAAATCAATGATATTTTATAGTCAAAGGATTACATATGCTACTCGACTCGATGAGATTCCTATTGACGGTGGTGTGTAGTTCCAACTATTAGGAATGACATGTGAGTCATTCAGTATTCGCTCCAACGAATATCCACATGTCTATAAAAGTTTCCAAAACTCATTGTACATCGCGTTAAACCATTGGAACTCTAATTCCAATATACGACATGTGCTAGTCTTCTAGGTTATAGGAATTCGACCGTATTCCAAAACAAACGACTAGGAATATTTACTTTAAGAATAGTAGTTACACCTAGTGTCAAAACTATTCTAAGGTCGATGTCATTCTTAGCATATCTATACATCAATTTAATACGTGTAATGACAATACCATTAATAAGGTATGAAATGAAAAATGTAGTTATTTTATTAATAAATAATAAAATGTACAAATTGGATTGGCACTCCAAGCACCAACTCCATCAAACTCCCACTTGCTTAGTGCCAATGTAGATGGTATTGTAGTCTCATCTCCTCCACATGTTTATCGAATAACTAAGGAGGTAAGGCCTTTGTAAGCAGGTCTGCTATGTTATCTTGTCCTTGAAGCTTCAAGACCAATATGTCTTTTCGTTCAATTATCTCTCTAATTACGCGGTATTTTCTTTCCATGTGTTTAGACTTGGAATGCGCCCTCGACTCCTAAGCCTGCGCGATGGCTCCGTTATTATCACAATACAATGGGATCGAATCCGTAATACTAGGCACAACGCCAAGCTCTGTGATAAAATTTCTAATCCAAATAGCTTATTTAGCAGCTTCTGAAGCCGCTATAAATTTCACCTCAGTGGTGGAATCAGCTGTTGAGCCTTGTTTTGAACAACGCCAACTTACAGCACCACCGTTAAGGGTAAATATGTATCATAATGTAGATTTTCTATCATCTGGATCTCCCTGGAAGTCAGAGTCTGTATAACCCTTAACTTGTAGCTCATTTTCTCCATATATTAGAAACTTATCCCTAGTACCCTTAAGATATTTTAGGATATGTTTCACGGCTGTCTAATGATCATTACCTGGATCAGATTGATATCGGCTGGTCACACTGACGTCGAAACTGATGTCAGGTCTAGTACATAGCATATCATACATTATGCTTCCAATACAAGAAGCATATGGCAAGTTAGACATCCTAACTCTCTCTTCCATAGTTTGATGTATCATTTTCTTCGAAAGATGTATGCCGTATCATAAAGGTACATTTGCTGCCTTGCAGTTAGTAACTATACCTTTCTAACATCTTGTTTATGTACGTCGATTGTGACAACCATATAAGCTTCCTAACTCTATCCCGGTAAAGCCTTATACCTAGTATATAGGAAGCTTCACCCATGGTTCTTCCTCTTTCATGGAGAAGTTCTTGCAAAGGTAGGCTTTCACACTTTGCATCATCCCTATATCATTTCCTATGATAAGGATATCATCTACATACAAGACTAGGAAAACTATCATGCTCTCACTAACTTTCTTATAAACACGTGGTTCTTCCTCATTTTTTATGAATCCAGATAATCTAATTATCTCATTAAAACAACGATTCCAGCTTCGGGATGTCACAAACCAAGTTTGAAGTCTCACTGGATACAAAACCCTATAGTTGTTCCATATAGATATCATCTTCAAGGAATCCATTTAGGAAAGCGATTTTAACATCCATCTGCCATATCTTATAGTCGTGATATACAACAATGGCTAAAGAATCCTAATGGATTTTAGCATGGCTACTGGTGAAATCTTTCCTCATAGTCAATCCCAGGACGTTGAGTGTAACCTTTCGCTACCAGTCGAGCCTTAAAGGTTTTCACATTTCCATCGGGCCCTCGCTTCCTTTTGTAAACCCATTTACAACCAATAGGTTTAACTCATTCGGGAAGTTCAACTAAGTCCCAGACTTGATTGGCATGCATTGAATCCATTTCGGATTTCATGGCTTCCTGCCATTTTCCCGAATCGATATCCAATATCGCTTCTTTATACGTAGTCGGATCTGTTTCCTCCAATAGGAGAACATCAAGGCTCACATTAGATGTTAAAAACAGTCTATCAGGAGGCCTTGATATTCTATTCTACTTACATAGAACATGTGTTATAGATCCTTCATCTAATTGGATTTCTGGTTCCATCTCAGGTTCCTTAATGTTGGGATCAAACTCATCAAGTTTAATCTCTCTACAATTTTCACTTTCTCTCAAAAATTACTTTTCAAGAAAAGTTGCAAAGCGAACAACAAATACATTTCGTTGCTCAGAATTATAGAATTGATATCCCATGGAATTATCAGGATATCCAATGAATCTACATTTATACCCTCTGGGTGCTAGTTTATACCTGCTGCGTAATTTTAATGTATACAGGACAATCCCAAATCTTTAAATGCTTAAGACTTGGATTTCTACCGAACCATATCTGATAGGGGGTCGTAGAAACAACTATTGATAGAACCCTATTAAGTATGTAGGCAACAGTAAGTAAAGCGTAACCCCAAATGTAATAAGGAAGATCAGTATAACTCATCATGGATCACACCATATCCAATAAGGTTCGATTTCTACGCTCATACACTCCATTGTGTTGAGGTTTTCCTGGTGGGCTATATTGGACGAGAATTCCATTCTCCCTTAAATAATTTCTGAATTCTTCACTCATGTATTCACCGCATCGATCTGATCTAAGGCATTTGATGAATTTACTGGTTTTTTTTTCTACTTTATTTCAGAAAATTTTGAACTTGTCAAATATTTCCGACTTATGTTTCATCAGATAGATATATTTGTAGGACACAGAAATCGGCGACTCTGTTCTAGGCTCGCGGCCTAGTTGGGAGTACGGAGTAGCCCGCGGGGGACTAAACTGGAGAATAAAGGAGTCGCCACCCGATGTGAACCTGGAAAATGATTTAAGGCCGCACTCACCCCTCGCAAGGGAAGACCTCAAACTGTTGGCTTCAGAATGGTCCCTTACATATGCCACTTGTAATGAAATGATTTGTGCAATAACTTAACCGAATCTATGCAACATAT
>SKCR01052716.1:0-56121 GCA_019454045.1 Zanthoxylum bungeanum
TTACACCTGCAATCTTAGATTTGGCTCAAATGCATAATCATGAATATTTACATATTTGAAAGTATGCATACACACACTCATCATATGTCTATCATAAATCAAAATGAAATTTCATATAAATATATTCTATGTGAATATAGGTCTGGAACGATGGACCCCTTAGCTAGTGACTATAACATAACTCTTGTCCTCGAGCTGAGTCTCCAAAAGTTTCACGTGGCTCACCAAAAGATGGATCCTGCAAAAGAACTGGCAAGTGGTGAGGGGTGAGTCCTATGGAACGCAGTGAGTGGAACTACAAAATTAAAGAAATTGTATCAGTAAAATTGTTTAAAATCATCTTAGCTTAAAAACTTTTCTGAAATCCTTTGTTTGGAAGCTAAATTGTTTCTTTTAAACTTGAGAAAACTATTTCTGAAATATTTATGCATAAAAACTCTGGAACTATTGAAAACCTGATACATTGGGGTGTTACATATCGCCGTCCCCCCATACGCCTAACTATTGGTCATTGGGCGTTACGTATCGTCGTTGATCAGCGGTAAATACACATTACGCAAGCACATATATCACTCAAGTAGTATAAATGTATCGATCCCTCGAGAACTTATTACATATGCTATTAATTAATGAAGCTAAATGTCTACAAGTATCTAATTGAAATAGATTGTTTGTAGGATGGTGATTTTATCTAAAACAAATAAATAAAACTAAGGTAGATTTCAAAATTACTCAATGATATGAAAATATCAAGGGTTGTGAATCCTTCCAATATTCTTCTAAGGATGAGTTGATTACCTTATACTTATGTAATATGCTGACTTATTAACCTGAACTTCACTAATTTAGTGAGTTTTTATCGGGATGTCTTACTAAAATTTTCAGGGTACCGCCAGACTTCCAACACTTCAACGAACGCGTAGGAATCGACAGAATTTGAATCGGAGCTACTTCATAAATGGTTCAAACTATTCATTGAACGATTTTACCTTGTTTCGGGTGAAATCGACCGTCATTTGACAAAATCGACACCAATCAAAGCAAGTAGGAGGCTAGGTTTTCTCTATCCTAACAAATGAAAAAAAAATTCTGTTTAAATACTCAAGCTTGGGCGTGAATTAGGGAGGGGGCAAAATGGTCAATTTAGTTTGTTAAATCTAATTAAAACAAAGTAAAAATCAATTTGATAATATTTACCTTTATTAATGCCATGAGTAATTAAATAAACAAGCCATTTCCCTAGCAAATAATGACATTAGATATTTTATTTTTAATTACTTATTTTATTTAATAATTAAATAACTTAAATAACTACTTAATGTAAATATCTAAATAAATGTATTATTATTTACATAAAATAAAATAATAATATATATTAATGACAAATGTTGAAATATCATATTTGAAAATTAATTAATGTATATTTAATTAAATCATTATTTAAATACAAATACACATTATTTAGGAAACGACTGAAATGCCTTTATGCATATATTTTCGTTTAACTATTAAACGATTCGAATTAACTTATTTAATCTGATAAAAAATTATGAATATTTGTATTATTCATAACGCATTGTCCAAGTGCTCAACGAGTACACTTCATATTATGGGACTCTCTAAGTTCAGGTTTATCCTTCACGAAATCCAATTTCGCATCTGTGGGGACACAGGATCTAGGGCGACGCATGCTGTCCCGGGCTCGCGGCCCGGTCGGGAGTACGGAGTAGCCACGGGGGACTAAACTGGAGAATAATGGAGTCGCCACCCGGTGTGAACCGGGAAAATGAGATTTAAGGCCGCACTCACCCCTCGCAAGGGAAGACCTCAAACCGTTGGGTTCGGAATGGTCCCTTACTTATGTCACTTGTAATGAAAGGATTTATGTAATAATTTAATCAAGTTTAAGTAACACTTATTTCCAAGAGTATCATGCTTCTAAATTCACATGCATGAAATTAATCATCACAACATACGACATCACATGGCAATCTCATGAACATATTTCAATCATATGATATGGAAAACTAAGAACAACTTAATCATGCTTGAGTACTATCTCATGAATACATCGAATGGATAAATACAGGAATACAAATAATATGATTGGCTACATAATGCAAGGGAGATCACCCAAGAGGCAATTGTGCATGAATATGATGAGACAGACTCAGTTCAGTGTGTGCGCGTTCGTGTAGCGTTCGTAAACGCGTTCGAACGGTAAATAGAAGGTTCGCGTTCGTGTAGCGTTTGATAACGCGTTCGAACGGGACCAGACCTGATGATACAAAATGCATGTGCGTTCGAGTAGCGTTTGATAACGCGTTTCAAACGGTAAACAAAAGGTTCGCGTTCGAGTTGCGTTCGATGACGCGTTTCGAACGGGAACTGCCAGATTGCATACATTCATATGGTTTTAGATACCGCATTCAAATAGAATCACAACAACGACATATCTAATCACATGGATATCTAAATCATGCATAAAGATTAACATACTAAGGACTAAATCATGCTTAAGAATAAATAACGCACTAGGCCTAATCAGGCTAAAAAAATAAATAACGTACTAACTACCTCATGCTCAAATACAAGTTTGGATTGAAACGGAATATATGTATCTCGCAAGTGGTACGTGGAGTTGTATCCCGAGTGCAGACCGTACTACCGTCCATTCGGATTCGGTACGGAATTTATGTCCGGGTTTCCATCCGATATACCATAAAAGAGAACATGCATTCCGTTTATCCGGAATTCACATCATGCCTCACAAAACGACTCTCATGCATAAAAAATATATTAGAATAAGTAAAAGACAAATGAAAGATAATAAATACAAGGTGCCCTCAGGTCTAACCTTTTATGTCGTCTCTCGGTAGTACGGTGTACGGTCGTCGGAAGGGTGGATGCTCCGCAACTCTTCTGGTTCACTGCTCTCATTCGTTGTCTTACTGTTTTGGGTCGTCGTTCTCCGTCTTTTGCTGCTGCTTTTGACTCCGATTCGCTGCCCTTTTGCTACTGTTATGCTGCTGTATTTTAGTTACTGTTCTTGGATGTGTTTTGATGAGGTAAATGGGCTGTTCGGGATGTGTTTTGGTCAAGGCAATGAGGGTTCTTTGGTTTGTGATCTTCGGTTATTGAGTGTGAGGGAGAGTTGTGTCAATAAGCTTGGGTGTTTCTTGTATGTTGTGATTTTCGTGTGTTTGAGTTGTGTGTATGAGCTATGGGAGGCTTTTCTTGTATGAATGAGCTAGGAGAGTGCATGTCTTGGTTAGGGGTTGTTTATATAGAGAATGGCTAGGGCTTCACCTTATCTCACAAGGAAGGGATTTGATTTTGTGTTGAGCAAGGAAAGTCAAAGATTTAGGGGGGGGACAAATCTTGGCTAGATTAGGAATACAAAATATTTAATTTTGTTTATAATTGATTTTATTAGGCATGACATCTTTTTAATTTAGTATGTGTTTTTGTTTAGTTAAGAAGGAATCTTGTGTAATTGGTGGGTGAATATCTTAATTAAGGAATTAAATATTTGATTGATTTTAATGTTTATTTTAATTGGTATGTGATTTTTAGATTTGTTTTGATTTCACCATGTGTTAAATATGTTTTAAGTGGGCTTGGGCGAATTGGGCTTGATGTGAGGCTAGCAGCAAAACCAGAATTACCGACACCCGTTCGAACGCTTCCTCGAACGCGGCACGAACGCCCGCAATCTGTTTGGCGTCGAACGTATACATGAATGCAGCACGAACGAAAACAGTGAACCTTGTTTATTCTGAATTTCCCCTTCCGATGTCCATTTTCCGTGACCTCCGTGACTTAAAAGGTGGTGTCTCCAATGAGACTCATCATAGGGACTTATATGCAAAAATGCAGTGCCTACAGCATCCATAATTCACCCACTCGTAAATTATGACAACCACATAAATAATCGCTGAACTATGCAAGTCAATGTCATTGCATACGTATAATCCCTCTGTCACAGGCTATCCATCCATTATACCGGGACATAGATGGAAACATCAAATTCCTACAGTATAATACAATCGACTTATAAATTTGTGATATCTAAATAACACTCAAACTCATTTTTGTAGGGTACCACAGCCATGGATTTACTAGATCTCAAACGCATATAGGATACCAATGCCCTATATACATGACTGAAGGATTCTATCTGATACTCACAAGATATCATGAGCATAAGTCCATACCCAATGAACAGGCGGAGGTCTGATCTAAATAGATAGGTGACGTGATTGACATCAAAGTGTGAATGATAACTCATATATCTACAGTGGCATCTCAGATCGAAAGACCATTATGCTACTCGACTCAAGAATATTCATATTGACGTTGTTGTACCATCTATTTGGAAATCTTCGGTGAGCCATTTACTATTTATCAAATGAATACCTACACGTCTATAAGAGTCTCTCGAGACTACGGTTCATTGGATAAACCATCAGACCAAGTCTCATGTACTGATCTCAGCAGATTTTACTACCCAACCCGTATTGGTAAATCTTGACTATGAATTTTATTTGAGAATATACAACTTGTAGTGACACTTCCCAATGTCAATTACAAACTATTTTGTAATCGCGCACTACGTTGTAAATCCTGGGGTCTTTGTCGAATATATATATCACTAAACCATATTGAATTTCAATCTAATCTATATAGATCAAATACTTATATAAAATAAAATAGGTGTAACTATAAATAAGTAATATTATGGAAAAATATATTATTCGTATTCATGAATCAGACATAAATTTGATCGAGATTGGCTCTTCGAGCACTAACCCTAACTGTGATGTCATTACGCAGTTTTGCTGTTTTGGCTGGAGGAAAGTACTTGGCAAAGAACGTGGTGGCCAAGTCTGCCCATGTAGTGAAAGATCATGCTGGCAGTGACTAGAGCCATCAATTCGCTCTATCCTTTAATGAATATAGGAAAAATCACAGGCGAACTGCTTCTTCTGTCCCTTTGTTGAAGTTGAAAGTGCTACAGATTTCCAAGAAATTACGTACGTGGGCATTAGAGTCATCATTCGAATACAAGTCTTGATTCCGCATTCGTTGGACTGAAAGGGTGGTGGGATGATACAAGATATAAGTGTTGGGGTTTTAGGCGAAAGGCGCGGCGGAAGCGCGGTTCGGGGGAAATCATAATTTTAAAACGGTTTTCAAATTACTGAATATATTATTCAATATCTAACATGAATAATTTATTCATATTTCACCTAAACCTATTTATTCAATATAACATAACGACATAAATATATATGAAACGTAGCGAAACTTTTACGAAAAATGGTTTTCCGTTAAAATGACGCAAAATGCGTTTTTGACCGAACTGACCACCCAATACTTATGGAGACTGCCCAGATCAGCCCCAATGGTGTTAGGGCAGTTCATGGGCTGCCTAAAAAGTGATAAATTCACTGTTTGGATGTATGTCACCCGGTTGGCTCTAAAGTCACCCGGTAACGCCATTTTTCACCGTTTTCACTTATTTCAAATCTGAAACACTTTCCGGCAATTGTTCCAAATCCCAAACACACATACAATACATTCAAAAAATATATTTTTCATCAACAAAATTAGAACAATTCCAGATCTAATCCAGAAGCCGAATTTGCCCAATTTCATGCTTTAAATCTAATTTTTCAAGATTAAAACAATTAATCACAACACCAAATCAAGTCACCACATATGAATCACCCAAGAAAAATTCTAGGCATTACAAGAGTGGTAATAATACTCTAGAATGGAAACATGTCATCAAATGAACAATTTGGACAATAATTACACTAATTACATCCAAAATACTTCACACATGCTTCATTAGCTTCCAATTCATCATCCCCAACCAAAAGCCCCAAATTTTCAGATTTGAAGGAACGCTAGAAATATTCTAAGAATTCAAGAAAGCATGAAACTAATTTCTAAGTTTGGGTTATAGAAGATTACCTTTAATTCTTGATTTCCAAGCTTTTTTCTTGAATTTTCCTTATTTCTTCATGAATTCATCAAATATAATTGAAACCCATTTTTTTCTTTGGTCTCTCGGCAATGGTAGATGATGAATGAGAAGAAAGAAAATATTTTCCCTTTTAATCCATCTTGACCGACTTTGGAAGGGTATAAATGTCATTTTGGCATTTTTTTTATTTCATTAAATCAAATAATTAATATTAAGCTTTGTGGCCAATCAAATTTACACACCGTTAGCTTAATAAATTCAAGCCATATGTTCCAATAATAATTGGACAAATTTCATAACATTTATAGAAAAAGTCTAATTAATTAATTATTCAAATATTTAACAATTAAATATTTAAATAATCAATAATATAATTATTATTGTATATGTATTTTTATTTACAATAAATAACAAATACATATATTTATGGCATGTGTCAAAATCTAATTTGACGAATAATTAATGTTATATAATCGTATTATGTATCAAATACAAATACACAATAATTACGATTGGCCAAAATCCCCTAATGCATGTGTTATCGTTTAACCGATTAAACGATCCAAATTAACTCACTTAATCCGATGAAGTATTATGAATAATCTGTATTATTCATATCGCGTTGCCCAAGTGCTCAATGAGTACACTTCATATTGTAGGACTCTCTAAGTTTAGGATTATCCGTCACGAATCCAATTTCGTGTCCATAATTCACCCACTCATGAATTATGACGACCACGGATAATCTCGCTAAACTATACAAGCCGAGGTCATTGCATACATATAATCCCACCGTCACAGGCTATCCCTATTATACCTGGGATATAGATGAAAATGTCAAATCCGTTCGGTATAATACAGTCGACTTTCAATTTACGATTTCTAAATAACACTCAGAACTGATTTCTGAAGTTATACCACGGCCATGGATTTACTATATCGTAAACACGTGAGGATGCATATGCCATGTACACAAGACTGACAGATCCTATCTTGATACGAACTGGATATCATGAGCATCAGTTCACACCCAACGAACAGGCGGAGGTCTGATCATGAATAGATCGGTGACGTGACTGCCATCAAGTGTGTGAAGGAAACTCATATATCCCACTGTGGTATCTCAAGTCAAAGGACCACTATGCTCGCTCAACTCGTGAAGATTCCTATTAACGTTGGTGTACCATCTATTAGGAAATCTTCATTGAGTCGTTCACGTTTTATCAAATAAACACCTACATGTCTATACGAGTCTCCCGAGACTCATGGTTCATTGGGATAAACCATTGACCGAGTCACGATATACGACATGTACTGGTCTCAGCGGATTTTACTAACCGACCCGTATTAGTAAATCTTTACCAGGAACTTTATTTAAGGATGTACATCTTATAGTGCGCTTCCCAATGTCAATTACAAACTATGTTGTAACTGCGCACTATATAGTAAATCATAGGGTCTTTGTCTAATATATACGTATCACTGAACCAGATTCAGTTTCGATATAATCATTATCAGATATCTAATCATAATCAGATATCTAATCGTAAGATCGAATAAGTGTATAAAAGACAAGATCTGCTACCATAAATTAGTAATATTATGGAAAATAGAATTGGTCGTATTTATGAATCGGACATAAATACTATCCGGATTGGCATTCTGAGCACCAACCCTAACAATTTCTCTCACTTTCTCTAGTGTCAATCCACTGTATCCTATACACATCTTGATGTGTATCGTATACTTATAGCTCTTAAGAGCTCACCTTGCAATCAAAATGTAGGCGACAACAAGTAAGTCTACTTTAACAAATCGAGTTTGCCCAACAAACTTAACTGTTTTCCTTAACCAGCATCATTCATACTTTGCAGAATCCAAATTCTACATCAATATGACTCAAACGTTATATAAGTTCTGTGCTATAGCTGCTGAGTTGTCTAAGTATATATGGATCAAATCCAAAATATTATAAGACAACCGCAAGCATAAAACTAATATCAACACTTCTAATTATTAAGGTCACTTTGCAACTTCTTAAGTCAATACCTCAAAAGTCGCAACTGATTCCACTAGTTCAGTAGAATCAACATTGACACTCCCACTGCATCTTTTCAGACTTTATCTGACATAGATAATCTAATGTCATAATTAGGATCAAAACTAATCTGACCTTATGTTGTTGCAGACTAAATTCTCCATGAATAAAAACTCATTTTAATATCTCAAAGATCACAAAGAAAATGTTCCAAGATCCATCATATGGTCTACAGCACATCAAAATAACTCATAACAATTACGATTAAATTGATATCTTTAATCGCACATAATATAGTACTAATTACACTATCATCATATGATGCATAAGATCCACTAGACATTCCAATCAATTTATTTTTTGACAAAGGATTCATTCTTTACAAAAGATGAATACTATTACATAAATGACACGTTAACTGTCAAACAGTCATACTAACTGTCATATAGATAGTCTTATTATGTCATTTATTAGATCATATCTAATATGCGACTAATGTGAGTATCACATGAGTCTCTTAGTTTTATATCATATATGAAACTTTATATCAAATATAAGAGAGACTACCCCCAATACATTCACGGAGAAAAGGAGACTTAGGATATATAATACTAGAAAGAAGTTTGTACGCTCCCACTGACCCTACTGATAAATATGTATTCTCTATACTTCGATAAAACCAGACAATCTGAATGACATCAAAATCAGAGAACATTGATTTCCGGAAAGCTTATCTGAGTCCACAATAGGCTCCAAAAGCCAGTATATCAAACTGTGATCTCAGTAGAATACAAACTCTAGGGCCATTCTAGAATGAACTCTTCAAACAAAGAAACAGCACAGATCTCTCATTCGAAGAAATCATTCAAGAACGCCGCTTTGCATTCTTTAGCCAAAATACATAGTTTAATATCAACATTAACCAACAAATCTTTAACTATTCAATTAGTGCGACCAGAGACAGGTATTCTCAGAATCTATAATAGACAACTGAGGATAACCTTTCTCATTGTCATACTGTAAAGGTCAAACCTTTAATAAGCGTACATTGCTTTTTGCTGCGCAAACAGTTTGCACATTTTATGAACTATTCATAACGAAAGCTTAATCAAGTTCAAAACTTGATCGTAGTAAGCCACAAACAATATTAGATCTCTAGTTCAATGGTAATTTCCGAAATCAATATCAAATATCGCTCCCAGTATAAGTTATAGGATAATTTTCTTCGATAAGAAAACAGCTGAACCAATAAGTATCAAATACTTTGTAAATGATTCTGATATCACATTGGACTTATACGGAGATATCATATGGACTTTTCATCTAATTAATTATGTAGTTCCATTACAGTTTATCATTCTCACATTTGATTTCAATAAGTCAAGTCTTTTCTACAATTGTCAACATCCGATGTTACACACCAAGTAATAAAACTATTTTATTGCTCGGGTCGTAGAAAAGATATTCTATCAAATAGAATACAATATTCTATTAAATAGAATAAATGATAAACTTTACTTGTACCTCCGAGGCGCAAGTACTTTCAATTATATAACAATTATACAAAAGAAACTTTCAAATCTCAAACTTTTCAAGATTCAAATTTTCTACAATACATATCATATAGTAACATAGGAATGAATGGGACCTCAATTAAAGAGATGAATTAGTGTTACTGGAAATAATCCCAAGAGTATTGAAAAAATAAATTCGGTAACACTCAATATCAACGAATCAAATCATATAAGATTCATTACTCCCACTGACCAATTCCATCAAGATTGAATCGTGGAATTTTAATATTGAGTAAGAATCACATTCATTAAATAACTTTAGAAATAATTGCCTTAAATTCATATGTTTGATCATATCAAGCATCTTTGAACAATTCAAAGATTCACGATGAATTTCAAAGATATAGTTTTCAACACTTCAAAATAATATCTTTGAATCATTCAAAATATTCTATCCGCGTTTTATCAGAAACATATTGAAACTTCTCGAACAATTCAAGACGTTCAACATGTTCTCTATTAGAAACACGTAACTAAGTCAAGACAATTCATTAACTAAATTACGGAGTAAAGAAAACTATCTAAGGCAATTACTAATTCATTAAACTAAATACATTCAATGTATTAGTCTAATAAATCTTGTGGTCCAATGACGATCATTGATTGAAAGAGATTTAATCACATCCTGAATACAATATTCATTAAATGGATAAGGATATTTGGTGTGATCTCGTAACAGACCATCCTTTACCATTAGGAATAAGCATTTAATGCTTTTATGATAAAATCTCATAAAGCATAGTTCTAAGTCATTTATTTTACCAAATATTTTCCTTAATGTTTATCATTTCAATAATGACACTATTAGACATATTAAAATATGTAACAACTGTTTATATAGAACAAATAACTATCCAATAGTCACAAGTTCCGATATCAAATATCAAAACAGTTATTAAATATTATTTTAATTAACTAGACTGGAGATCCGGTATCTAATACCTACAGTTGTCGTTTTTCGAGAATCGATATTCTCTATACACAATTATACACATCTCCTTTCTTTATCTTTATAATTTGCGTTCAATTATTCACAACAATTGCAAATGATTGATTAGGAAATTGTGTCAAACACGTGACTTCTTAAAGTCACTAAAGCCAAGAAACGTCATTATAAGACAAACAAATACTAAAGGGGTTTTCTTAATGCTAGTCAAGAATCTCGAGACATGAACTATTCAAGTAAATTCTTACTGCATAAGAAACTGTTCTTTTTAGATAACTATATCCTTAAGCAGATATCTATTTAGATTACCAATCGTGACTAAGAAACTAAGTCATTAACTATCTTGATTTACAAGGAAATAGGAAAACAGTTCCCGATAGTTTTAACTAATCTAACAATATCTAAGTCTACTATCTTTATTGAACCTATTCTAGAATTACGCAACCATAAGTAAAGTCAGAAAACCTATTCAAGTAATAAGTATGCAGTGGATTAGAAGTATAATTCTATAAATAATATAGAATAAAAGGAAAACGAAGCAGAATTTTCCATAAAATTACACACTACTTTAGTTGTGGATTATCAACCAAGCAGTGTCTCCCACTCATTTACGTAATACCGTAATCCCCAACGGAGAACATGAATTCAATAATTAAATTGAATTCCATAGTGAGAGTAGGATCCCATGAATATATTTCGACTCACAGCTTTGGCACGATCTCGCCTACGTATATTCATTAGGTAGACAACTCATAGTCAATCACTCACCAGTGACTCCTGGTTTTGGTCCTGACCGTTTCTCGTTATGACAGCTTTGGCACGTTCACAAGGAGGCGTATCGAGGCGTCACTTTTCAATGACAAACTCAAGCTACCGATGTAGTCCTGACAGCTTTGGCACGTTCAGGATTTCCATTTTCACTCGAATTTGTCCAGTATCAATATACAACTTGTATGGATAAAATCCCATAATCCACACCCTCACAGCTTTGGCATGATCTTGGATGCAGTTATAGAAAGATACCCATAAACTATACTGACAAGACGGACCAAGAAACATGTATCAAATACATGTCACTTTACAGCCTTATTTCTAAGCGGGGATTTTCCTCATGAAGCTATACTCTACATCAAATGCAGAATTTCAATCTAAACCATTTTATAAACAATTCAATTTATAAAACATAAGTCAATTTAACTATTAAATTTCCGTAACATTTCCGTTAGCGTAGAACCGAAAAGTAAAGAAACTTATATAGATTACAAGCATGTGCGAACATTAAAATTGGATTACATATCATATATCAAGCATGATTAATGTAATGGATGAAAGCATCAACCCTGCTCTGATATCATTTTTTTTTTGGGTTTTGGGAGAAGGGCGCGGCGGAAGCGCGGTTCGGGCGAAATCATAATTTTAAAACTTTTTCAAATTATCGAATAAATTATTCATATTAGATTATTCAATATCTAATATGAATAATTATTCATATTTCACCTAAACCTATTTATTCAATATCAAATAACGACATAAATATATATATGAAACGTCGCGAAACTTTTATGAAAAATGATTTTCCGCAAAATGACGCAAAACATATTTTTGACCAAACCGACCACCCAACACTTATAGAGACTGCCCAGGTCAGCCCCAATAGTGTTAGGACAGTTCATGGGCTGCCTGAACAGAGACAAATTCACTGTTTGGACAGCAGTCACCCGGTTGGCTCTAAAGTCACCTGGTAACGTCGTTTTTCACCGTTTTCGCTTATTTACACTCCGAAACACTTTCTGGAAATTGTTCCAACTCCAAAAACACATCTAATACATTCAAAAAACATATTTTTCATCAAAAAAATCAGAACAATTCTAGATCTGATCCAGAAGCCGAATTTGCCCAATTTCATGCTTTAAATCCAATTTTTCAAGATTAAATCAATTAATCACAACACCAAATCAAGTCACCACATATGAATCACCCAAGAACAATTCTAGGCATTACAAGAGTGGTCATAATACTCTAGAATGGCAACATGTCATCAAATGAATAATTTGGACAATAATTGCACTAATTACATCCAAAACTACTTCACACATGCTTCATTAGCTTCCAATTCATCATCCACAACAAAAATCCCCAAATTTTCAGATTTAAAAGAACCCTATAACTATTCTAAGAATTCAAGAAATCATGAAACTAATTTCTAAGCTTTGGTTATAGAAGATTACCTTTTAATTTCTTGATTTCCAGCTTTTTTCTTGAATTTTTCCTTTATTTCTTCATGAATTCATCAAACATATTTGAAACACATTTTGTTCTTCGGTCTCTCGGCAATGGTAGATGATGGAATGAGAAAGAAAATAATTTTCCCTTTTAATCCATCTTGACCGACTTTGGAAGGGTAATAAAGGTCATTTTGGCATTTTTTTTTATTTCATTAAATCAAATAATTAATATTAAGCTTTTGGTGGCCAATCAAATTTACACACCTTTAGCTTAATAAATTCATGCCATATGTTCGAATAATAATTGGACAATTTCATAATATTTATGGAAAAAATCTAATTAATTAAGTATTCAAATATTTAACAATTAAATATCCAAATAATCAATTAATATAATTATTATTATATATGTATTTTTATTTATAATAAATAACAAATACATATATTTATGGCATGTGTCAAAATCTGGTTTGACGAATAATTAATGTGTATCTAATCTTATTATGTATCAAATACAAATACACAAATTACGATTGGCCAAAATCCCCTAATGCAGTGTTATCATTTAACCGATTAAACGATTCGAATTAACTCACTTAATCCGATGAAATATAATGAATAATCCATATTATTCATATCGCATTGCCCAAGTGCTCAACGAGTACACTTCATATTGTGGGACTCTTTATGTTTAGGTTTATCCGTCACGAAATTCAATTTTGTGTCTATAATTCTCTCACTCATGAATTATGACGACCACGGATAATCTCGCTAAATTATACAAGCCGAGGTCATTGCATACGTATAATCCCTCTGTCACATGTTATCCGTATTATACCTGGGATATAGATGAAAATGTCAAATTCGTTCGGTATAATACAGTCGGCTTTCAATTTGTGATCTCTAAATAACACTCATAAGTTATACAACGGCCATGGATTTACTAGATCGTAAACATGTGAGGATGTCTATGCCATGTACACAGGAGTGACAGATCCTATCTTGATACGCACTGGATATTATGAGCATCAGTCCACACCCAACGAACATGTGGAGGTCTGATCATGAATAGATCGATGACGTGACTACCATCAAAGTGTGGAGCATAACTCATATATCCCACTGTGGTATCTTAAGTCAAATGACCACTATGCTTGCTCAACTCGTGAAGATTCCTATTGACGTTGGTGTACCATCTATTAGAAATCTTCAGTGAGTCGTTCAGTGTTTATCAAATAAACACCTACATGTCTGTACGAGTCTCCCGAGACTAATGATTCATTGTGATAAACTATCAGACCGAGTCACGATATACGACATGTATTGGTCTCAACGGATTTTACTAACCGACCCTTGTTAATAAATATTGACCAGGAACTTTATTTAAAGATGTACATCTTATAGTGCGCTTCCCAATGTCAATTACAAACTATGTTGTAACTGCGCACTATATTGTAAATCCTAGGGTCTTTGTCTAATATGCATGTATCACTGAACCGGATTCAATTTGATCTAATCATAATCAGATATCTAATCGTAATTAGATCGAATAAGTGTATAAAAGACAGGAGGTGCTACAATTAAATTAGTAATATTATGGAAAATAGAATTGCTCGTATTTATGAATCGGACATAAATACGATCCGGATTGGCATTCTGAGCACCAAGCCTAACAATAAGTCCATCAATAACGATATCGTCCTATCCCGAATTGAGCTAGGTGTTTTTATTTCCCGTCGTTCAGGCCGATTGTCATTCATGATGCCTAAAATCAAGGAAAAAAAAAAAGAAAGATAAAAAGTTAAAAAAAAAATGTGTTTAGCTAAGCAAGTAGAGTGTGGTCCTAATTTTAAAAAAGAAAAATAGACTAAGTTCCCCGGCAACGGTGTCAAAAACTTGATCGAGATTTTATACCGCACGCAAGTGCACGTATCACTCGTGTAATATAATGACAATATATCGGATATTGTACCCACATATACTTATTATTTCTCCTATTAATATCAAGACTAACCTATTTAACTTAAACTAAACTATTGGTTGAGAAAAGACTGTTTATTCTGAAATTAACTGAAAGTAAATAAATAGCAAACTATAATTTTAGAGATAAACTTAATATATGAGAATAACCAAGGGTTGTAACTTTTCCTAAGTACAAAAATAATGGATTCAAGTACTTTTCATTCAATTGGATTGTTACGAATTATTAACCTAGAATACTTAACTATATACAAGCCTCTTTTGATGGTCAGGTAAATATATTCGAATTTAAACCGATTAACTATATGTTTGTGTCAAATAATTTAAAACAAATTCATTAAATACAAATTCTAATATTGGTTACGCATGCCCTATAAGTATGTTTCTATCTTAAGGGAAATTTATTCACAAGAAATAGATCACGCGCTATTATTCCCACGCTAACCAAATTTCATCCGTCAAGTTTCTATGGATTTACCAAGACTATTATATTGTTAGCCAAACAAATAAAAAATGCATTCAATACAGAGAATAATAATAATCCAATAACACAACCAAAATAAAAAGAAAAATAAGATACAAATTAATTAATAAACATATTTAAGATCCATTACAACCCTAAATGAAAATTTAGCTACTCATGATATTCAATAAAAATAAGCTAATCATTATTAACGCAAAACAAGAACTCATAAAAGATAAATTAGAGAGAAAATGGAAGAAAGAAGTCTCGTTGTAGTCTTCGTCTTCAAACTCTAACACCTGTTGAAGCACTCGTCTTTGTTAGGGATATGCCCTATACCCAACTTGTGGATGGGCTATATGTACATGTATTTGTGATATTTTCATTAATTAATAAAATGGAAATCTTTATTATACGTGTCTTACATAAGTTATATGAATCATCAAACACTGTAATGAAGCCCTTGGAGTAATAAGATGATGGCTTCCACGCCTTATGAGAATCATTACTCTTAAATGTTCCTAGTCATAGTTTCGTGAATAATCTGGGCGTTCACAAAGCGGAGAGAAGAGCCTGATGATGATGATCCCCCCTTAAGTGGGGTAGCCGATCTTATAGGCTACTAGTGGAGATCCGTCGGCTTGGTGTATCACATGGATGCATGAGTTGCTTGTGTCCATCGAACTGACCGCCGAAATTTTTCACAAGGAGTGTTTGTTGGAGATTCTAAGCATCCCAAGATCGAATCAAGCACTGAAAATAAGTGCGAATACAATCGAGGATAAGTCGCGGAATACTCACATCGATCGGTTGAGCGACGCGGTGGAACGAACAAAACTCAAACCTTGCCCATTGGACTGCTCGACAGTGAGCACTGTCACAGCTCACTGGTTTCGGTTTGATCACCAAGAATCAAGCTCCAAGCTTTGCGAAACGATTCCCGGCTCATGGGTGGACTTCCCTATCACCTTCGCATGTCTCTCGGAGTGCTAGCTCTCTTGATTTTTTGCCACAAAAAACCACATTTGCTTCCCTCTAGCTCACGGTTTTGCCCAGTGTAGGCACTGCATTTTTGCATATAAGTCCCGATGATGAGTCTCGTAGGGAAGACTACCTCTTTGCTGTGAAAGCCGCGGGAGGAAACGGACGTTGGAAGGGTAAAGTTGGAAATTAGCATTTGTCGGATTTAACTCGCTTGTTTCGTTTCGGGGGGCGTTGTTGGACCTCTATTTTAAAAACACACCAAACCCATTCAATCACATCCAAAACAGTTTAAAACACATCTACACAATTAAATTAAACTTAAATTAAATTAATTAAATCACATTCAAAACTAATTAAATTAAAATCTTAATTAAATTAAATTCACAAATTAAATAAACCATTTCCAAAATCAAATAAATCACTTCCAAATTAAAATCAAATTTAAATAATTCCTCACCAAATTTAAATAATTTATTTCCTTAAATAATTGAACTAAATTCATTCCCCTTTAATTGATTTCTTTCTTTGTTCAAACAAATCCATAGAAACCCTAATTGACAACTATAAATAAAATCCATACAAACAAATATAAACATCTCTCTCTCTCACACGACACTTCAACAAAAAATAAGACAAACCTCAAAAAAACAAAAGCAAACCCTAAAAAGCTTCATTTCTCTCTGAACCTCTACTGTCGACAACCCTAATCTTCATCTCTCACAACAAACCCTAAACGCGACCAGCATCTCTCGAATCTCTCTTCTTCACTCTCCACAAATCTAATCTCTTGAAACACTTGCGCATCTTTCTTCCTCTCTCTCGGCAGTGACCATAAACCAGAACAAAAGAGAATACAACCTAAAAACAACAAACCCTAATCCTCTTCAACCTCTCTCTGGCCTCTCTCTCTCTCACAGACGATTCACAGCCACAACAACCTTCATCTCTTTCACTGACGAGAGCAAACCACTGGAACCCTAAAATCATCTCACGGCCGAACAACCAGTAGCGACAAACCCTCATTGCTAGGCCATCGAGAGCAGCAGCTACTCACAAGCCTCAGCCCACGCACTGCCGAGCCGTGACTTCCATAATCTAACCTCACTGCCTTTGAGCCACGACATTAACACATTGCCCTTTCACCACCTAAACCCTTCACGTACATTGCCATACACCCATGCCATAAGCCTCTGCCTTCTTCATGTAACAAGCCCCCTCATTCACGATAAAACCCCACAAATCTGCCCATTTAGTTCACGCCCATTCCTCATTCACAACTCACAGACCATAAACCCATAACACACCCACTCACGCCTGACCAATGCACAACAAACACTCAACCATCACGCCACTATAAAAAACACGTCCCCACTGCCCCTCACCTCGGCGCAGCCATACATCACTCAAATAAAGCCCCTTCACGCTTCAACCAACCAACAACACTCACATGGCCCTCAAACCATAACCATGTTTCACCTAAAACTCAGCCAACTCTCGTAACAAATTGCCTCTGCCAACTCTCGCCACAAATTGCCTCTGCACGTTGTTGCCCAGACCTGCACGCCACACCACCCACGCTCACGTCCCATTCACTCACGCACACACTGCCATTCACTCACGCATAAACAGCCCAGTACACTAACCAAACTCACGCACACACACAGCCTACACGCACAAAACACAGCCCATAAACCATCGACACCTGCCCCCTGAACTGCACTGTTTTGGCCGCATATACCCTCCACAATACACCCCAAAATAGTCCCCAAATCTCTGAAAACTGTCCCAAAACTGCACGTAAAAACTACCCAGAAGAAGCCAGAAAACTGCCCAAAACTGCCCAGTTAAATTACCCAAAACAGTCCCCAAAATGACCAAAACAGTGTGGCCTGAAAACCGCAGAGCAAAACGGAGTAGTAAAAACAGCAGCCCGAATAGCGAAACAGCGAAGAAAGACGTTGAGTTAGTGAACCGAAAGATTTGCGGATCATTCACCCTTCCAACGGACGTGTAACGCCCTTTCGTGAGACGACAAAAGAGGTTAGACCTGATGGCGCCCTTTTATTTATTATCTTTCGTTTATTTTATTTATTTTAAAAATATTATCGCATGAGAGTCGTTTGAGGCATGATATGATTGTTGGATGAGCGGAATATGTGTTCCCTTTTATGGTATATAGGATGGAAACCCGGACGTAAATTACGTACGCCGAATCTGAATGGACGGTAGTGTGGTTTGTACTCGGGATACAACGCCACGTACCACTTAGAGACATGTATTTCGTCTCATCCAAACTTGTGTTTGAGCATGTTGTAGTTCGTAGGTCATTCATTTTCTATTAAGGCATGATTAGGTGGTAAGCATGTTATTCATCTTAAGCATGATTTAGTCGATAGAAAGTTATTTCTTTATGCATGATTAGGTGTTTTCACATTAGGGATTTAATTTATATTTATGCTTAGATTCTTATTTATTTTCCGCATTAGATAATTGAGCATGCTTGTGTGATGATTGTATGTTATTGCGTGTTTGCCGTTATGACAACTTTGAAGTATGCGAACTTAGATATAGGTTCTCATTGTTATTATTATGCATGCGGACTTAGGCGTAGATTACCCTTGAGTATGAATGTTGAATAGATTCGTTTAGTTTATTGCAAAAATCACATCATCACAAGTGACATAAGTAAGGGATCATTCCGAACCCAACGGTTTGAGGTCTTCCCTTGCGAGGGGTGAGTGCGGCCTTAAATCTTTGTCCCGGTTCACACCGGGTGGCGACTCCATGTTATTTCATACTCCCAACTAGGCCGCGAGCCTAGAACAGCGTCGTCAAGTTCTGTGTCCTACAGTCTGGCGACTCCACTAGGGATAGAGAATCGACCCCGAAATAATGCATTGTAATGTTTGTGGTTTGTGCTTTGGTTTTCCAGGTCTCGTATATTTTGCATCATGCATACATGCATCATGTTAACCCGCGTGTCTTAAAAGCCATCATAGATATCCGTTGGGTTAGAGAAGAAAAAAAGGTTTGTCAAGAGGAGTTTAGCAAACATGGATTGCGGGGAAAAGGAAATTGAGAAACAGAAAACCTTACGGCAAGGATAGAAAGAACATTGGGGGCCTTCAAAAAAAAAAGAGAAAAAAAATAGAGAAAAGAAAAAGGAAAAAAAAAAAGAAGAAAAAAAAAAGAAAAAGAAAAAGAAAAAAAAGGGTTGTTTAGTCCTTAATAGTTAGACATAAGTCCGATGATGAAATTTATTGCTTTAGAGTGAAACTATAGAAACGATAAACCATTGACGTGCTTTTATCTGATGCTTTGATTAATTGATCTATGTTAGACTCGTAAGCACTTGATTATGGTTCTTAGCAGTGAAAACCTGAGTAGTTAGCAAAGTGACTAGTCGAAGAAATTGTGGGTCGGTGAATGACCGTTTGCTTAGATGTCTATCTTGATTTGCTTATGTTATGATGTGTGGTATGGTTGGAAATAAAAGAAAAGTCTCTAAGGAAAAAATTTTGAACCACCTATAACCGATAAGCGTGAAGCTACCCATGGGCGAGTATTAGGACCACCATGAGGAGAAATGCTACCTTAAAGGGTAGGTGTGTTGAAAAAAGAGAAAGGAAAAAAAAAATAAGTTCAAAAAAAAAAGACAAAAAAGAATGATAAAACCATACCACATTGAGCACGAAAAAGCAATTGCAGAACATAATTGAGATATCTAGGTTGGTTTGACCCACCGATCCCGATTTTTGAAATGAAATCATTGAGTTGGCTTGCTTAAGGATCAAGCTGTGAAAAAACCTTTGCACACACACACTTTGAGTCTGGCATAGATCATTTATTCAAAAACTCAGATTTGAGTTGCATTGAGTGTTTTGAATGTCTCTGGTTTCATTATTTGGCATTCCTTGAGGACGATAATATGTATAACTATTGGGACTATTTCGTAGCATGTGATATAGTATGATGATATGGAAGGCCCCACCATTTGGTTCATCTTGACCAAGTGCAAACAGCGGAGAAAGAAAGCTAAATCAAGACTGGGAGCGACCAGTCTACACCTCGTCGAATCCGGGACATAACAAGAAATTGAGCCATGAGACCAGAGAGAAGACTGTGCAATCACCTGGAGAACTGGCGGAAGACCTAACCCAACGGAATAGGAAATTCATTCATGCATGCAGGCTACACGTAATGCTTTTTTGCATTCTTTTTGCGTTTGTTTTGTTTTGTATTCACAGGTTTTGAAGAAGAAAAAGAAAAACGGCAAAGACAAGCCAATCAGAAGCAGCAACAGTACAGTCAGTTTCAGAAATGAATCAATTTTGGGGATGAGTCCCAGGGTTGAGGCCCATATCAGTTTCAGTCTTGGGGATGAGTCCCAGGGGCGAGGCCACATTAGTTCAGTTTCAGTCTTGCAGGGTATGACATTTTGGGGGCGAATCCCACATCTTTATCAGTATCAGTCTTGCCGGGTGTGGCACTCTGGGGGTGAGGCCCACATCGTTATCAGAATCATTCTTGCCGGGTATGGCACTCTGGGGGCAAAGCTCACACCTTTATCTGAATCAGTCTTGCCGGGTATGGCACTCTGGGGACGAAGCCCACATTAGCATCAGTATCAATCTTGCCGGGTATGGCACTCTGAGCGCGAGGCCCACATCATTATCAGTATCAGTGTTGCCAGGTATGGCACTCTAGGGGCGAGGCCCACATTAGTTCAGAATCAGTCTGGCCGAGTATGGCACTCTGAGGGCGAGGCCCACTTTAGTTCAGTATCAGTTTTAGGGATGAGTCTCAGGGTTGAGGCCCACACATCATCAGAAAGTCGGGAATGGCACTCCGAGAAATGGAAACACAGTTCGAGAATGAACAAGCCGGGAATGGCACTCCGTGAATGGAGGAAGGTTCGGGAATGAACAAGCCGGAATGGCACTCCGAGAATGGATCACAGTTCGAGAATGAACAAAGCCGAGAATGGCAATCTGAGAATAGAGCAAGGTTCGAGAATGAACAAACCGAGAATGGCAATCCGAGAATAGAGCAAGGTCCGAGAATGGACCACATCACAGTAACGGTTCGGGAATGGACCACCTCACAGCATGTTTCGAGAACGAACCATCACATTATCAGTACCAGTCTTGCCAGGTATGGCACTCTGGGAGCGAAACCCACATTAGCAGCAGTATCAGTTTTGCCAGGTACGGCACTCCAGGTATGGAGACATCAGATTAGTTTTTCCAGGTATGGCACTTCGGGTATGGAGACATCAGATCAGTTTTTCCAGGTATGACACTCCGGGTATGGAGATATCACTGTGACACTTTGGGTATGGGGACATATCAGCATCAATACCAGTTTCGGGAATGAATCTTAGGGCTGAAGCCCATGTTATCATAATTTGGAATGAATCCCAGAGCCGAGGCCCACGTTATAGAATTTGGAATGAATCCCAAGGCTGATGCCCACGTTATCAAAATTTGGAATGAATCCAGGGAATGAATCATAGGGCCGAGGCCCACATCAGCAGAGTTTTGGAATGAATATGGGAATGAATCCCAGGGTCGAGGCCCACATCGTCAGAGTTTTAGAATGAATCCTGGAATGAATCCCAGGGGGCGAAGCCCGCATTATCAGCAGTCTTCAGGAATAAATCCCAGGGTCGAGGCCCACATCAGCATCAGTTTTGGGGATGAGTCCCAGGGTCGAGGCCCCACATCAGTATTAGTTTAGGGATGAGTCCCGGGGTCGAAGCCCACATCAGCATCAGTGTCAGTTTTGGGGATGAGTCCCATGGTCGAGGCCCACGTTAGTATCAGTTTTGGGGATGAGTCCCAGGGTCGAGGAGCCCACTACATCATCAGTTCGAGGGCGAGGTCCCTATTTTCAGCGATGTTGGGTCGAGGTGCCCCCGTTATCGATTGTAGTTCCGGGTTGAGGTGCCCAGGGTCGAGGTGCCCATTACATCATCAGTTCAAGGGCGAGGTCCCTATTGTCAGCGGTGTTGGGTCGAGGTGCCCAGGGTCGAGGCGCCCCCGTTGTCGGTTGTATTTCCGGGTCGAGGTGCCCAGGGTCGAGGTGCCCACTACATCATCAGTTCGAGGGCGAGGTCCCTATTGTCAGCGGTGTTGGGTCTAGGTGCCCCCGTTGTCGGTTGTAGTTTCGGGTTGAGGTACCCAGGGTCGAGGTGCCCACTACATCATCAGTTCGAGGGCGAGGTCCCTATTGTCATCGGTGTTGGGTCGAGGTGCCCAGGGTCGAGGTGCCCCCGTTGTCTGTTGTAGTTCCGGGTCGAGGTGCCCAGGGTCGAGGTGCCCACTACATCATCAGTTCGAGGGCGAGGTCCCTATTGTCAGCGGTGTTGGGTCGAGGTGCCCAGGGTCGATGTGCCCCCGTTGTCGGTTGTAGTTCAGGGATGCGTCCCAGGGTCGAGGTGCCCACTACATCATCATATTGAGGGCGAAGTCCCTATTGTCAGCGGTATTGGGTCGAGGTGCCCAGGGTCGAGGTGCCCCCGTTTTCGGTTGCAGTTCCGGGATGCGTCCCAAGGTCGAGGGCCCACTGCATCAACATCACAGTTCACATTCGGTGGTTCGGGAACAAAGCCCAGAGGTTGAGGCGCCTCGCCACCATATCTACTACATCATCAAATCGGTTCGAAGCAGCGGGCAAACCAGGTGGCAGCTGGCGAGCCAGGTAAGTGAAAATGCATTGCACGTACTTTGATAGGATTGTCAATGTCACACACTGCACAAGTCCCATCAAAGTGGGGGCGACTGTAGGCACTGTATTTTTGCATATAAGTCCCGATGATGAGTCTCGTATGGAGACACTATCTCTTTGATTGTGAAAGCCGCGGGAAACGGACGTTGGAAGGGTAAAGTTGGAAATTAGCATTTGGTCGGATTTAACTCGCTTGTTTCGTTTCGGGTTCGCTTGTTGGACCTCTATTTTAAAACACACCAAACCTATTAAATCACATCCAAAAATAATTAAAACATTTAAAACACATCTCAGAAATTAAATTAAAACAAATTAAATTAAACTTAAATTAAATTAAATTAAATCACATTCAAAACTAATTAAATTGAAATCTTAAATTCAGAAATTAAATTAAACCATTTCCAAAATCAAATAAATCCATAGAAACCCTAATTGACAACTATAAATAAAATCCATACAAACAAATATAAACCTCTCTCTCTCTCACACGACACTTCAACCAAAAATAAGACAAACCTCAAAAAAACAAAAGCAAACCCTAAAAAGCTTCCTTTCTCTCTCAACCTCTACTGTCGACAACCCTAATCTTCATCTCTCACAACAAACCCTAAACGCGACCAGCATCTCTCGAACCTCTCTTCTTCACTCTCCACAAATCTAATCTCTTGAAACACTTGCATCTTCCCTCCTCTCTCTCGGCAGTGACCACAAACCAGAACAAAAGAGAATACAACCTAAAACAACAAACCCTAATCCTCTTCAACCTCTCTCTGGCCTCTCTCTCTCTCACAGACGATTCACAGCCACAACAACCTTCATCTCCTTCACTGACGAGAGCAAACCAAATGGAACCCTAAAATCATCTCACGGCCGAACAACCAGTAGCGACAAACCCTCACTGCCAGGCCATCGAGAGCAGCAGCTACTCACAAGCCTCAGCCCACGCACTGCCGAGCCGTGACTTCCATAATCTAACCTCACTCCCTTTAAGCCACGACATTAACACATTGCCCTTTCACCACTTAAACCCTTCACGTACATTGCCATACACCCATGCCATAAGCCTCTACCTTCTTCATGTAACAAGCCCCCTCCTTCACGATAAAACCCCACAAATCTGCCCATTTAGTTCACGCCCATTCCTCATTCACAACTCACAGCCGATAAACCCATAACACACCCACTCATGCCTGACCAATGCACAACAAACACTCAACCATCACGCCACTATAAAAACACGTCCCCACTGCCCCTCACCTCGGCGCAGCCATACATCACTCAAATAAATCCCCTTCACGCTTCAACCAACCAACAGCACTCACATGGCCCTCAAACCATAACCATGTTTCACCCAAAACCTCAGCCAACTCTCGCCACAAATTGCCTATGCACGTTGCTGCCCAGACCTGTACGCCACAACACCCACGCTCATGTCCCATTCACTCACGCACACACTGCCATTCACTCACGCATAAACAGCCCAGTACACTAACCAAACTCACGCATACACAGCCCTACACACACAGCCCTACACGCACAAACACAGCCGATAAACCATTGACACTGCCCCCCTGAACTGCACTGCTTTGGCCGCATATACCCTCCACAATACAACCCAAAAATAGTCCCCAAATCTCTGAAAACTGTCCCAAAACTGCACGTAAAAACTACCCAGAAGCAGCCAGAAAACAGCCCAAAACTGCCCAGTAAAATTACCCAAAACAGTCCCCAAAACGACCAAAACAGTGGCCTGAAAAACAGCAGCAAAACAGCAGCGAAACGGAGTAAAAAAAGCAGCCCAAATAGTAAAACAGCGAAGAAAGATGTTGAGTTAGTGAACTGAAAGATTTGCGGATCATTCACCCTTCCAACGGACGTGTAACGCCCTTTCGTGAGACGACAAAAGAGGTTAGACCTGAGGGCGCCCTTTTATTTATTATCTTTCGTTTATTTTATTTTATTTTAAAAATATTATCGCATGAGAGTCGTTTGAGGCATGATATGATTGTTGGATGAGCGGAATATGTGTTCCCTTTTATGGTATATAGGATGGAAACCCGGACGTAAATTACGTAGCCGAATCTGAATGGACGGTAGTGCGGTTTATACTCGGGATACAACGCCACGTACCACTTAAGAGACATGTATTTCGTCTCATCCAAACTTGTGTTTGAGCATGTTGTAGTTCGTAGGTCATTCATTTTCTATTAAAGAATGATTAGGTGGTAAGCATGTTATTCATCTTAAGCATGATTTAGTCGATAGAAAGTTATTTCTTTATGCATGATTAGGTTGTTTTCACATTAGGGATTTAATTTATATTTATGCTTAGATTCTTATTTATTTTCCGCATTAGATAATTGAGCATGCTTGTGTGATGATTGTATGTTATTGCGTGTTTGCCGTTATGACAACTTTGAAGTATGCGAACTTAGATATAGGTTCTCATTGTTATTATTATGCATGCGGACTTAGGCGTAGATTACCCTTGAGCATGAATGTTGAATAGATTCGTTTAGTTTATTGCACAAATCACATCATCACAAGTGACATAAGTAAGGGACCATTCCGAACCCAACAGTTTGAGGTCTTCCCTTGCGAGGGGTGAGTGCGGCCTTAAATCTTTGTCCCGGTTCACACCGGGTGGCGACTCCATGTTATTTCGTACTCCCAACTAGGCTGCGAGCCTAAAATAGCGTCGTCAAGTTTTGTGTCCTACACCCAGCAAAACCAGAATAAGAACTGCCTAAAATGGGCGTGAATGATGAAGAAGAAATGGAGGAGAGAGAGAGATAAATGTGTGTTATGTTTTTGGTAATGATTTCTCAAAACATATACCAAACTTTTTGCTTTTAAAAGTCAAACAATAAAAGCTTTAAATGCCAACCACACACATCACTCAATCACATCAATCAAAAGTTGTCAAGTCACATCACTCAAAGTGACAAGTGATTTGACGGTTGATGCGACTAGCGATTTGACGCTTGATTTGACTTGCGTGCCGCACTCGAATTCGAAATGCGAATGCGCTCGCAAATAATCTCGGGCTCGGGTTCGCTAATTCCAAATTAACGATTTTTCCGTTGCGTCGTAATTAAATGATTACGCCTAGCGAAATCACTATTCACGTCGCTAATGAATTAATTCTAAATTAATTCGTTCGCCCGAATTAAAATCTAATTTTAATTCTGCGTCAAAATACAATTTCTTTTAATATATCAAATATATTAATTTATCGATTAATTCCAAATTAATCGTTATCTCTCTTTAAATGATATTTTATCCCAGATAAAATATCTCCCCAATTAATCTCAGATTAATTTTCTCTCTCATCTAATTAATCCCAGATTAATAAAAGTGCGAGTCATACGTCATCGGTGAATCTTCGGGAAGCGACCCATGAGATCCCCAGATATGTTGGCAGTAAATTCGGTCGTCGGACTATCCGAACACGTAAGTACCTCGCACTACGTTTATACCGAATTACAAGACAAGGTTGGCTTCTAGGAAAGCGCCATGCCTACCCAATTCTCCAGAAATATCCTTACAGGAATAAAGGATCTATATTAGGCGTAGGATACGTAGTATTGTGTATTTATGTCCAGTATCGGATGATCACATGCAAGGCCTGAGGCTGGTACAGTGTCTGCCCCGTACGAAGCATATATCGGATGACAAGCAACTAGTCTCTTTAATATCGGATAATCATGACCAAGTCATATTATCCCGACGGTTGCAACCTTTTTAAGGAACCAGTTCTGTATCCTTGCGCGATCATCATCTCCATATGACTGGAGTGACACTTCCGTCTTGACATCACAGCCAACACACTACGATTCTCAATATACCCAGCATTGGCGTACACAGAACCTGTTAAAGCCCTGGACGATCGCAACCAAAGTATATTGATTGTCGCAAGTATTAGCGGTGCAAGTCTCAGGTTAAGACCAAATACACCTACCCTGATTTCGGATTTCCATAGACACATGGTCATACTACTAATGGAATTCCGATGGGGTCTATCCAAAGCGAAGCTGTTTCCCGTACCATCGGTAAAACACAACCTTTTATTACACTTGCATGAGTATCCTATACCCAAATATATGAGAACTATGTTGTTGTAACCTCACAACGCGCACAAGTGTAATACTAGTCTTTTACGCATTCATCGATGTCCAATCTTGATAATGCTCTGACTAGGGATATTTAATGATTTATCCTTCATGGATTGATACTGTCTCATATCATTCTCAATCCAGGAACAAATCATAGGGACCTCCTATCATTTATATATCTAGGTGATCTAATCACAAATGATAAGAGTGCAATCTTCTTTGTCACATAGTTAATTTGTACAACAACACCATGATCTGTACAAATAGTGACGCTATGGGTCATAATTGTCCAACAATCTCCCACTTGGCATATAGCCAGTCACTCGAGTGTCTTACACCCGAACTATGTATGGTTGGCTCAAACTGTTGAGAAAAGGCTTTCGTCAGCGGATTTGCATGATTATCGTCTGATGCGATTTATTCGATCATCACATCGCCACGATGTATGATCCGAACGAATCAGATGAATATCGAAGTATGTATCTGGATCGTTGATGAGACCATTAATTCTTTAGCATGTGCTGATGCCTAGCTCAGCTGCTAACAGAACTATATCTAATCTAATTAGATTTGTTATCGACCCAAATAACATCTATTGCCGCCTCAACTGCAGCAACAACTCGCATTTGTTGTTTATTCGGTAACAGTATCTTGCTTAGAAGATTTCCAGCTCACTGTTCCGTTATTCAAACTGTATAGTACTGTTTACGACTTATAGTCATTTTTATCGGTTTAGGAAACTTGCAGTAGTGATCCCAGTCACTTCAAGTTCTCATTCTCCACAGATTAAGACAGCATCCTTAGATCTCTAAGATACTAACAGATGTTCTTAACTTCAATCCAGTGACTATCACTCGGATTGGCCTGTTTGTGAATCCATATGCTCAAAGCATATGAGACACCAGGTCGCGTACATTTTTCAATGTACGAGTTCACGGAGAGTTTTCTCGAAAGCTAAGCTTTCACTGATTATTATTATGGGAATATCATTTCCAAGAAATGACATATGTTATCATTATTTATAGGACATTCACTGTCACTGTCAGTGCACTCCCACTAACCCTCTTATATACACAAGAATCTTTTCGTTTTGAATTAAATCATAAACTATTATGATTACATCAAAACGATAATTCCAAGAACCTATGATTGCTTCAATCCAAACATGGATCGAATAACCCATAAACCTTGTTTGCTAGTTATGGTATGAAAAAAACGACAGGATGTTGTAAACATCCTCCAAAAGGTTTCCTTCTCAGGAAAGCGATTTTCCTGGTCAGCTGACATATTTCACTAATGAAACATGCAGCATTAGCAAGCATTATCCAAATGGATTTACCATGGCAACAGGTAAAAGGTTGAATTGTAATCAACACAATGTTGATAACAATACCTTTCCGCTAAAAGCCTAGCTTTATACGTTGGTATGTTGCCATCCATGTATGTCTTCCTTGAAGACTTATAAAGTACCAATAGGCACAATACCTTGTGGTACATCAACTAGTATCCAAACTTGTTGATATATATGGAATCCATTTCGGACTCATGAAACTTTGTCATAATAGGGAGTCGATACCTTGTATCACTTCCTCATACGTAGTCAGTTGGTATACCTCAATAAGATTGACATCTTTTCGAGGTGAGATTAGAAACACATACCCTAGGTTGTTTTTTCTGACTCTCTCCGATATACGCGGTTCTTGTGTATTCGAAGATTATGGTATAGTTTCATCATTGATGAACTATTTATGTTCCATAAGGAATGGATGCCTGGAATAGTATTACTCCGATTTTCATCGAGTTTTACTATCCTCCCACTTACCACTGCATATCGGTATTCCTCTTAGGAAAACCACATGGCGAGCAACAATCTAATTGTTCTCATGTGAGTTGTATAAGTACTATACTTAGGTATCCCTAGGATAGCCTACAATTGGCACTTATCCAATTTGGGTTTTAGTTTGGTATCATCCAAACGTATGCCTAGCATTCCCAAATTATCAGGAATGTGAAACCTGGTTTCTTTCCCGTTCATATCTAATACGAAATCTGTCAAACAGATTATTATGGAACCTTATTCAAAATAAGTTCTTGCCCTGTTTATGTGTATCCGTTGAAGGAAATGGTAGCTCATAGCGACTCATGATTGACATTATCATGTCCAACAAAATTCGGTTTATCTGTTCGGATACACCGTCAAATTGACGTGTTCCGGGAGGAGTCCTCTTATGAAAGAATACTTTACTCTTTCAAGTATATGAGAAACTTATTGCTTAAGTATTTTCCATTACGGTCTTACCGTGACAGTTTAATACTTTAGCCGATCTGTTTGTCTATTTCGTGTCGGAAACTTTAAAAGTTTCCGATTTGTGTTCTAAAAGAAACACCATAACCATTACGCGATGCCACATCTGTAAAGGTCATGAAATATTCATATCCACCTCTAGCCTAGCTAGACATGGGCCCACTTGCTTCACTATGAACTAGGGCTAACAGATCGGTGGCATTTACACTTTTACCAAGTAAATAGTGTTTTAGGCACTTTGCCCAATAAACTAGATTCGTAGACTTTATTTGAGTAAAATCAAATCAGTCCAAGTACCCACTCTTCGAAAGTGTGGATATACAAGTCTTGTTTGATTGTGTCCCAGACAACAATGCCCCATCAGTTTCTTCTGATCAAATCAGTTTGAGCTATTTGTATGTCATTTTAGAGATTTTATTTATACTCAAAATATAAATTCTATTATTCACATCTAATGTGCTTATCTCAATATCATCTTTATATAATAAAACACTTTAGTGTTCTAGAATATAAAGGTTCACCCGCAGCGGGTTAAACACTGATATAAAGATAATGTTTCTAGTCAAACTAGTTACATTATAACAGTTTCCAAATTTAGGTACACACCCGAGGGTAGTTCCTAAAATTAGGTTTCTGCTGTCAAAACAACAACTTTCATCCCGTTTCCAATTTACAGATAAATCTCAACTGAAGTCAGTATCCTGCTCACAGCAGATTCTGAACATCAATATATATATATATATATATATCACACTAAGTATCTAAAATCCAATTTTAATACTAGTAGTGAATATATTTATGACAAACATATTTGAAGTTAGAGCCTTGCTCGTCTTCAATTCCTTCATGTCTGCTTTGTCCAAACGGTAGTCACGCTTCCGCGATCCCGTTTGCCACATTTAGGCAGACATTTTGGGATATGTCATTTATCTTCCTAGAAGATTATAATGATTTTGCCTTTACCCTTTTTCCACATTCCAGAAGCCTTTGGCCAAGCCTCGGGTTTCTAGAATATCGAAGTAAGGTGCGCCTTGCGCTACTTGCCTAATTGCAAACTTTGACTTTGTCTCCATGAGAATAGTCATTAACTCTCCAAGAGTTTACTATTGCAATATTAGTACTTCTAAAATCAAAGTATAGATTTATGAAGATCCTTCAATTTCATTATCATACTTTAAGGATCTAATCCTTAGTTCTGATTCAGAAATTAAGGAGTTTACTGCGGTAAGTATAATGGATTAAGCACTAAAGTTATCAACACATGAATCTTCCAAAGATTATGCTCTACTATTTGCTTAACTCGCGGGGCTTAGGCATAATATGTTATTTTATCAAATAAAGTAACTTATTATTTTCCAGGACCATCCTGAAATTTATTCCCAATTTGAAAATTAAACCATTTAGATACATTTTCCCTAGGATCATGTTTTAAATGGTAATCTTTCAATTTTATCTTGATTCTAATAGTCCAACTATTTAATCAACAATTTTTCGGTACTATTTATTATAATGATTACTATAGTCCAACTATTTAATCAACTATAATTTAATAAATTAAAATCAATTATATTGATTACTATAATCCAATTATAAAATCAACTATAAATGAATTGTTTGAATATAGTCCAACTATTTATTAAAACAACATTTAAATATTAGTCCAACTAACATTTATTTATATGACGAATGATATTTGTTTGAGCGCGTATGACAAGTAATTAAACGAATATTGCAAATTCAATTCTTGCCTCCCACTATTTTTCGGCGAGCCTCTAACCCTCTGTCGAGTACTCGGGAAACCGTGTTTCCTAGTGGGCTAGGATCCCGTTAAATATCACACAATCTTGACTTTGGCCAACAAATTGTATGATAATTAACTAGGTAGATCTCTAAGATCGATTGGATCCAATCCAATTCCTAGATCCGGTAGGGGGACATCCAAGTCCGAAACATATATCTTATATATGCCAATACATCCAATGTATTGCCTAACCTTTTTCCTCTGAATCAACTAAGCCTTGGCTTTGGCACAACAAACTTAGTGATCCCAGTCAAGCGCGACCCATTGACCATGGAAAGCTTCGTAATCAATGTCGATGGACAAGAAGTGGTCCTGACTTTGGCCAACAAACCACAACTTGGACAAGACACTGATATGGAACAAAGCCTTCGTGATTCAAACACATCCTCGACGGACAAAGGCCTTGACTTTGGCCAACAAGCCAATGCCAGTCTCGGATCTTAAGTGAGAATCACTCAATGGAAGGAAAGACGCTTAATATTTTGTGAGGGTGTTTCGAGTGCAAATTGGCAACCAATTTATTATCTTTGTTAAGGTCTCATCATCATACACCCTTAAACATGCATTCTAAATACATAATAAAGCGCGTATAAATAAAGTAATAATGATATGCGAATGGATACTTTACACAATGATCCTAGATCAAATCTCTCCCTTTCTCTCTCCTGCTAGCACAAATATTTCTTCTACCCGTTACACTACACTTCTAAAGAAACCTCATTTACATTGAGGGAATAGGTTAGAAGAGAATACAAAGAATAAGGAGGTGGTAATAGGCTGGACACGCAGGTCCAATTAATAAATCAAATTTATTACAATTTCCAAAATTGTCTCACCCATCTAATATCCATCCGATATACATTATTCATGCATCACAACCATGTATTCACACAAGCATGTTATCAATCAATCTAATCAAATTAATTAATCTGATAATTAGTGATCATCCAATGTTCAAACAACGATTTGATTTTGCTCGAGTCAAACTCGTTTTGCAAATAAGTACTCAAAGTACGAATTCTTGAATTAAATTAAACTACATCATTAAATCCAATTTAATATGCATTCAATTCTAATTCGCATATTTAATTCCAAATTAAACCTTACACTTTAATAATAAACCTATTACGATTTAAATTCCAAATTTAATCGTCACGGGTCTCAAAGCCCGTTTAACGTCCAACGTCATTTAATTAAAGTCCAATGGGCTTTTAATTAATTTCTTGAGGCGTGGACTTTTGGTCAACTCGGATCAAACCGGATAACCAAAATCCAATCCGGGAGTTACCCCATAAGCCTATAAATCAATTTTGGCCCATTAGGCCCAATTAAACTTTAAAGGTCCATTAAGTCGCATTTGGGCTTTATGGAGGCGGTTTTGGGCCCAATTGGATCCAACCAATTTCGCCTAAACCCAACTTAGTACAACTAAGCCCAATAAGCCCAATTACAACATAACAAGCCCAAATCCAATTTAAGCCCAATTAACTAAATTACTAAAATCCAATTTTACAATTTAATTAATCAAAGTGCATTAACATAATTAATCACCCAAATCATTATTTCCAAAACACAAATTAGGCTAATTAATCATGCTCATCTACATCAATTAGTGTCCAACACAAATTAATCAAAAATCAAACACAATCATGCTCATAATGTCTCGGCAAAGGAAGGATTTTTACATTAAATTCGAATTCAATCCAATTCAATATTAAATCAACATTCCCAATTGATTTCCAACACATCCAATGATCAAAAATCAAAAATCCCAAGACATCAAATTTAGGGCACTAGATTCGGCCATGCCAAATTTTTGGGGCAAATTTGTTCCAAATAATTTTTATCAAATTGATCCAATCAATCATCAATTAAAACACATTCAAGCATACTTAATCATCCAATTTCATAATTACATGCTCAAATTCATTTTACCCAAATTTTAAGCCCTAATTCAATTTCATGCTTTTCCTTGCTCATGATACCATTGTTGGAGATTCTAAGCATCCCAAGATCAAATCAAGCAATGAAAATAAGTGCGAATACAATCGAGGAAGTCGCGGAATACTCACATTGATCGGTTGAGCGACGCGGCAACGAACAAAACTCGAACTTCTGCCCATTGGACTGCTCGGCAGTGAGCACTGTCACAGCTCACTGGTTTCGGTTTTGATCAACAAGAATCAAGCTCCAAGCTTTGCGAAACGATTCCCGGCTCATGGGTGGACTTCCCTATCACCTTCGCATGTCTCTCGGAGTGCTAGCTCTCTTGATTTTTGCCACAAAAATCCACACTTGCTTCCCTCTAGCTCACGATTTTGCCCAGCAAAACCAGAACAAGAACTGCCCAAAATGGGCGTGAATGATGAAGAAGAAATGGAGGAGAGAGAGAGACAAATGTGTGTTATGTTTTTGGTAATTGATTTCTCAAAACATATACCAAACTTTTTGCTTTTAAAAGTCAAACAATAAAAGCTTTAAATGCCAACCACACACATCACTCAATCACATCAATCACAAGTTGTCAAGTCACATCACTCAAAGTGACAAGTGATTTGACATTTGATGCGACTAGCGATTTGACGCTTGATTTGACTTGCGTGCCGCACTCGAATTCGAAATGTGAATGCGCTCGTAAATAATCTCGGGCTCGGGTTTGCTAATTCCAAATTAAAGAATTTTCGTTGCGTCGTAATTAAATGATTACGCCTAGCGAAATCACTATTTAAGTCGCTAACAAATTAATTCTAAATTAATTCGTTCGCCCGAATTAAAATCTAATTTTAATTCTACGTCGAAATCCAATTTCTTTTAATATATCAAATATATTAATTTATCGATTAATTCCAAATTAATCGTTATCTCTCTTTAAATGATATTTTATCCCAGATAAAATATCTCCCCAATTAATCTCAGATTAATTTTCTCTCTCATCTAAATAATCCCAGATTAATAAAAGTGCGAGTCATACGTCATCGGTGAATCTTCGGGAAGCGACCCATGAGATCCCCGGATATGTTGGCTGTAAATTCGGTCGTCGGACTATCCGAACACGTAAGTACCTCGTACTACGTTTATACTGAATTACAAGACAAGGTTAGCTTCTAGGAAGCGCCATGCCTACCCAATTCTCCAGAAATATCCTTACAGGAATAAAGGATCTATATCAGGCGTAGTATGCATAGTATTGCGTATTTATGTCCAGTATCGGATGATCACATGAAAGGCCTGGGGCTGGTACAGTGTCTGCCCCGTACGAAGCATATATCGGATGACAAGCAACTAGTCTCTTTAATATCGGATAATCATGACCAAGTCATATTATCCCGACGGTTGCAACCTTTTTAGAGAACCAGTTCTGTATCCCTGCGCGATCATCATCTCCATATGACTGGAGTGACACTTACGTCTTGACATCACACCCAACACACTACGATTCTCAATATACCCAGCATTGGCGTACACAGAACCTGTTAAAGCCCTGGACGACCGCAACCAAAGTATATTGATTGTCGCAAGTATTAACGGTGCAAGTCTCAGGTTAAAACCAAATACACCTACCCTGATTTCGGATTTCCATAGACACATAGTCATACTACCAATGGAATTCCAAGTGGGTCTATCCAGAGCGAAGCTGTTTCCCGTACCATCGGTAAAACACAACCTCCTATTACACTTGCATGAGTATCCTATACCCAAATTATGAGAACTATGCCGTTGTGCCCTCACAACGCGCACAAGTGTAATACTAGTCTTTTACGCATTCATCGATGTCCAATCTCGATAATGCTCTGACTAGGGAAATTTAATGATTTATCCTTCGTGGATTGATACTGTCTCATATCATTCTCAATCCAGGAACAAATCATAGGGACCTCCTATCATTTATATATCTAGGTGATCTAATCACAAATGATAAGAGTGCAATCTCCTTTGTCACATAGTTAATTTTTACAACAACACTATGATCTGTACAAATAGTGACGTTATGGGTCATAATTGTCCAACATGTTTACCCATTTGTCTGTGAGAACTTTCATGTATCGATTATATGACTAGTCCTTAGACTTGAGGTCTTTACAATCTTATGTGTGGATCAAATAACTATGACATTCTCCTTCCCCAGTTCAAAAGATCCGTTCATAAGGGTATGATTGGGTCATTTGTTGAAACACATGAAGTTTATAAAGATACAAAAGAGAATCGCCACTCTCTCAGAAAATATTTTCTTATAAGAGTAGTTTTCTAGTTCGCGGGTTGATATGTGTGATCAGTGCTTGAGACTTTGGCCGCAGCGGAATAATCATGTGAGAATCTTGGGTTAGCACGATTCATGACACTATCAACATCATACCTTTGACTATATGGGTAGACACTTTCCATACCCTAGGTCAAACGGTGGGGATACAGTGAGGAGAGAGACCGTATCATATGTAAATCGCATACAGAATGGGTATATATATCTTTCCTTCTCATTTGGGGGCCTTGGCATGTTGCTAGATGTCAACATTGGTCATTGAAATCGAACGACCATCTGATCGGAGGATAATTTATGTTCGATTAAATTATCACGATTCATTTCATGTCCAACTTGAGGGGAACCCAAAAGGTCACACACAATAAAGTCGAATCAATGGTTAACAGTGCACAATACAAATTTAACAGCATATTTGATTGTTGTAGTAATTGTTCATAAATGGTTCAATGTGTTTAATTATTGAACAGATCATTTATGAGGTTCCATAGTGGCTTAGGGATTGGTGAATGACGATAGGGGCACTTTGGGAATTGGAATAAATAAATAAATAAAAATGTGAATAGTAACATGAATAGTAATGTGAATAATAAATTTTTTTTATTTGTTATTTGTTTTGAATTTCAATTCGGCCCAAACTCTTATTAGTGTTTTATAATCTCATTAAACCACTAAATTAAGATCCAATGGCTAAGATTAAATTATCATTTATCCCACATCGGATTCTTAATTAATTTTGTTGTCTTTGGAGCACCTATATAAACCCAATGAATTCTTTACAAATTTTTTCACCAAACCTTTCATATCTTGGGTTTATATAAGTGAGCAACTCTAAAGTTTAAGAGTAAGCCACTGATTTGGAGGATCCTTAAGTCTAATTGACTAGAGGAACCTCGAGTTAAAAGTTTTGAGGTATTTACCTAGGCTAGCACCAAAGGCAAAATACCCGTGCACTCAAGGCGTAGTCTTGCCGTTGAGTTTTGGCTTTGGTGTGTGCACCTTTGGAGGCCACACACTTGGGTGGCTCTTTGGAACGTGGAAGAGCTTACTGAGTTCGAGAAAAGCTTGTAGATTGGAGGGAGGATTGGAGGAGTCTTCGGTTCAAGTAAATCTTTTTCTTTCTTTATTTTAATTAGAGTTCTTATGATAGTTAGCATGTTTAGGTTTATGTTATTTGCATGTTTTATGAGTTTTTATGTTTAGAATATATAGTAACATGCCTAGGCTTGTAGAATAATCAAAACAAATGGGTCTTGGTAAAGGGATAACGGCATCATAATTTGATTTATTAAATTTTCCGTTACGCACTCGAAATTGGTATCAGTGCGCCATTTTTATTTTGATTAGTTCTCTCTTATTTGAACTCGAAATTGGGTGTGTAAAATCTCGTTGGAAAGCTAACTCCCTGAACTTAATTTTAGGCACAAGTTTTGCATGATTTGGTTAAAATTTGAATTATGAAATTGCATTTAAAGTTCACGCATCTGTAAAAAAAATGTGAATAGTAAATTTATTTGATTAAAATAAAATGCAATATCATAATTAAATATTAATCAAAGTTATTTAATGCCTAAAATAATTCCAACATATTAAAACTCATATGCTTGATGATTCTATGTATGATTAGAATTGGCATGATTATTTTAAGGTGCAAACATCTAGAGACTTTCTAAGGAAATAAAGAGTGTATTACTTATCCCTTAGCTAAGTAATTATTCCGTGATGAACTTAGAGATTTATTACCTTTAAGGCTAATAAATATAAATCACTTGTTTATAATAAAAGACATTATAAGAGATACAAGTGGGGTGGGACCAAGGCGTTAATAAAATTTTCCAAACTAAAGTTAATTTAACCAAAGGTATTACTAGAGTTAGATAATGATTTGGTGTCTTCCTTCACTCACTACCTTTTTATAGCAAAAAAGGAAAAGATGTGAAGACATCTAGATAATCATTTACTCAAAGCTTACCTTAAAGCATATTTAAAGTGTTGGACTAATTTGGAGGATCTATTGTTTATTCATGTCACCAAGGCAAAAAGAGCCTAAGAGGTAAGGGTATTTAAGAGAGTTCGCTCCACCCTCCCTCTGGGGAATTTTCAATGGAGGAATTCATTTGAAAGTTATTCACTTAAACTTGCTAAAATCCTCAATAATAATTTAAGTCTAAAATTTTCCTCCCATTGTAAAGTATAAACCCAAAGGGCTTAAACCGTATTGGCAGGACTAGGCTTTACCAGACTGACAAATACCAATTTGTCCCTAAATCGTACTATTGACAATGGTTTGATTTTTCTGAGTCATAAGACGTATCGACCCTTAGGCGTGGTCTTATAACTTAGTGGCAAAGATTGGGTGTCCACAAGGACTAGCATAATTTATGGCATGTTTGATTGCCCAACCCAATGATCAAGGAATTGTGATATATATAATAAATTGGTTGGGAACCTACCTAATTATCATATTTTATAATGACCGGCCCCTAGTGAGAGTTATGAAATGATGATAATGGGATCATTGCCCACAAGAAATCCATCATATTGGGGTTGATGCGATTTGCTTAAAATTTTAAAACAATTGAGTGGGAGCAACTTCATAATATTAAAAGCCCATGTTATTATGAAACATTAATGAAAACATATTCCTAATTTTAACATTCTCTCTTAACAGGTGGGTTAAAATATTTAACAAACATTTAAATGGCAAACAGAGTATCACTTCGTTCCATCCTTGATGAGCATAAGCTCAAAGGGGACAACTACAATGACTGGTTTAGAAACCTTAAAATTATCTTACGACAAGAAAAGATTTTCTATGTTCTTGAAAGACCATTTCCCCCTGAACCCGCAGAAGATGCTGACCAAAATACATTTGATGCTTGGAAGAAACACGTCGATGATGATGAGCAAGCAGTTTGCATAATGCTTGGCTCTATGTCGGACGAACTTCAGAAAGCTCACGAAGATATGGATGCTCAAACCATCATCTTTCACTTGAAGGAGTTGTATGCAACTTCCGTTCATACCGTGAGATTCCAAGTGTCATGTGCCTTATTCCAAACAAGGTAGAATGAAGGATCTGTTAGTGGACATGTGCTTAAGATGATTGGCCACATTGATAAATTGGCCAACCTCGGGTTCATCATGGATCATGAGATAGGTCACGATCTAATTCTTCAGTCCTTACCAAAAGACTTCTCTAACTTTATTATGCAGTTTCATCTATCTGATAAAGAAGCTATTTTAGCAGAATTGCACAATCTGATAAAGCAAGCAGAGAAGGACTTGAAACCGGAGCTTAAAACCTCCGTCATGCTTACAGGTACAGACCTGAAGCCACGAGGCCCAAAGAAAAGTAAGGCCAAGGCCAAGGCTCTAGATCACCTAAAGCCCAATGGTAAGGTGGAGAAGAAAAAGGGAAATGGGAAATGTTTCTTTTGTGGAAAGAAGGGTCATTGGAAGAAATACTACAGATCCTTCAAAACCAACGAAGCTAGGGAAGCCCAAGAGGTCAAGAAGCCCAATGCTTCATGTATGTTGTATATGATTGAACTATATTCTCAAAAATCTGAACCTTCTACTTTGGTGTTTGACACCGGTTGTGGGACTCACTTGTCTAAGAATGTGCAGGGCTTGAGAAATAGTAGGAGACTCCATCATAGGGAGGTTGACTTACGCATGGGTAATGAGAAAAACTGGCTGCATTGTGCATGGGGACTTATTCATTAGTTTTGCCGAATGGTTTAGTTTTAGAGTTAGAAGATTGTGTTTATGTACCTTCTCTAGTAAAGAACATCATTTCAATTTCTTTATGTAATAAAGGCTTTTCATGCCTAATAAGTTGTAATGAATGTTCTATTTATTTCAATGAAATAAAATATGGAGATGGTATTTTGAATAATGATATCTATGTCTTAAAAACTAACAAAGTTGTTCAACCTCTAATATATACAACGTTAACTCGAATAATCTCAATGAATCACTTCTATGGCACAGTCGCTTAGGTCATATCAATGAAACAAGATTAACTAAGCTACATAAGGATGGGTATTTCAGACCCTTCAAATATGAACCTTATGGAACTTGTGAGTCTTGTTTACTTGGTAAAATGACCAAATTACCCTTCAAAGGTAAATGACACAGTGCAGCGGAGACATTAGAACTCATAAACTCTGATGTATGCGGACCAATATCAGTCACTGCTAGAGGTGGATTCTCCTACTCATTACCTTTATCGATGATCACTCGCGATATGGGTATGTGTACCTTATGCGGTACAAATCTGAAGCCTTTGAGAAATTCAAAGTCTTCAAAGCTGAAGTAGAAAACCAGCTTAATAAAAGTATTAAGTCACTAAGGTCTGACCGAGGTGGTGAATATTTAAGCGACGAATTTCAAGATTACTTGAGAGAAAATGGCATTGTTTCCCAGTGGACTCCTCCGGGAACTCCACAGCATAATGGGGTCTCCGAAAGGAGAAATCGGACATTATTAGATATGGTCCGATCAATGATGCCAGGCACGGATCTACCTCTTTCATTTTGGGGTATTTCTTTATAAACTGCAACACTACTACTAAACCAAGTTCCTTCCAAGACTGTTAGTCAAATACCGTATGAGTTATGGTCTGGGAAACGTCCTAGTCTTAGTTATCTAAGAGTTTGGGGATGTGACACATATGTTAAGCTCACACAAACTAACAAATTGGATGATACGACATTTAAATGTAAGTTTGTAGGATATGCCTTGAACTCAAGAGCATACGTGTTCTACATCCCAAATGAACAAAGAACATTTGTCTCACAAAATGCTAAATTTCTAGAGAATGAATTCCTTCTCAAGAAACATAGTGGGAGTAGACTTGACCTCGATGAGGTACGAGAAGAACAAACTAACATAGAACTAAACCTCAAGCCCCTCAAAAGGGCAGCGACGGAACAACCATAAGGTTATGAACTTAGAAGGTCTGGTAGGGAAAGACATGAGCTTGAAAGATATGGTTTCCATATTGATGAGGAACATGATCAGGTCATTGATAATGACGATCCCACCAGTTATGACGAAGCAATGCGTGACATTGATTCAGTCAAGTGGCTTGAGGCCATGAAATCCGAAATAGACTCTATGTATCAGAATCAAGTCAAGTCTGGGACTTGGTGGATGCACCTGAAGGGATAAAACCCATAGGTTGCAAGTGGAATTTACAAGCATAAAACTGATGCAGAAGGCAACATCCAAACCTATAAGGCTAGGTTGGTAGAAAAGGTTATAGACAAATCCAAGGAATTGACTATGACGAAACCTTCTCGCCTGTTGCAATGATAAAGTCCATTCTAATTTTACTAGCACTAACTGCACACTTTGATTATGAGATTTGGCAGATGGATGTCAAAAAAGATTTCCTTAATGGGAACCTCGTAGAGGAAGTATACATGACACAACCTGAGGGGTTTGCATCTAAGGATGATCATAATAAAGTATGCAAGCTTAAACGATCCATTTATGGAATCAAGCAAGCCTCCAGAAGTTGGAATATACGATTTGATGAGACAATCAAAGAATTTGACTTCATTAAAAATGTAGACGAGCCTTGTGTTTACAGGAAATGTTATGGGAGCGCTATTGTATTTCTTGTATTATATGTCGATGACATATTAATCATCAGGAATGATATTCCCATGATGCAAGCCACCAAACAATGGTTATCTCAGAATTTCTCCATGAAAGATTTGGGAGAAGCAGCCTACATCCTCGGTATTAAGATCTACCGTAATAGATCTAAGAGGTTGTTAGGACTTTCTTAATCTACGTACATAGATAAAGTTTTGAAAAGATTCAAAATATAAGATTCCAAAAGAGGTAATTTACCTACTTGTCATGGAATCAAATTATCTAAGGAGCAATGTCCACATACTCCTTCAGATAGAGAGCGTATGAGTAGGATCCCTTATGCTTCAGCAATAGGATCGATCATGTACGCCATGATATGTACAAGACCTGATGTCTCTTATGCTTTTAGCATAACAAGCAGGTATCAGGCAAATCTTGGTGAGCAACACTAGGTAGCTGTCAAAACAATCCTCAAGTATCTGAGAAGAACTAAGGATGTGTTTTTGATATACGGAGATTGTTCTAAGATGAAAGTCATTGGTTACTGTGATGCGAGCTTTCAGACCGATAGGGATGACAGCAGATCACAAACAGAATATCTATTTACTTTAAATGACGGTGCTGTCAGTTGGAAAAGCTCAAAGCAGTCAACTACAGTGGACTCCACCATTGAAGCCGAGTATATTGCAGCATCTGAGGCAGCTAAAGAAGCAGTCTGGATAAAGAAGTTCATCACGGAGCTGGAAGTGCTTCCCGCGATAAAGAATGGCGTCACGATGTAATGTGACAACACGGGCGCCATTGCTCAATCAAAGAAACCAAGGTTCCACCAGAAATCCAAGCATGTACTTAGGCGATTTCATCTCATCAGGGAGATTGTTGAGAGAAAAGAAGTTATTATAGAGATAATACCCACAGAAGATAATCTTGCAGATTTTCCGACTAAAGGACTGACTCAACAAAAGCATGATAGGCACACCTGGGAGTATGGTGTCCAGATTCATACTAGTTGGCTATAGTGCAAGTGGGAGATTGTTAGGGATATGCCCTATACCCAACTTGTGGATGGGCTATATGTACATGTATTTGTAATATTTTCATTAATTAATAAAATGGCAATCTTTATTATACATGTCTTACATAAATTATATAAATCATCAACACTGTAATAAATCCCTTGGAGTAATAAGATGATGGCTTCCACACCTTATGAGAATCATTACTCTTAAACGTTCATAGTCATAGTTTTGTGAATAATCTGGGCGTTCACAAAGCGGAGAGACTAGCATAATGATATGATTCACCCTTAAGTGGGGTAGCCGATCTCATAGGCTACTAGCGGAGATCCGTCCGCTTGGTGTATCACATGGATGCATGAGTTGCTCATGTCCATCGAACTGACCGCCGAAAGTTTTCACATGGAGTGTTTATCCCATGTGTATGTGAGAACTTTCATGTATCGATTGTATGACTAGTCCTTATACTTGATGTCTTTACAATCTTATGTGTGGATCAAATAAATTTGACATTCTCCTTCCCCGGTTCAAAAGATACGGTCATAAGGGTACGATTGGGTCATTTGTTGAAACACATAAAGTTTGTAAAGATAAAACAGAGAATCGTCACTATCTCGGATAATATTTTCTTATAAGAGTAATATTCCAGTTCGCGGGTTGATATGTGTGATCAGTGATTGAGACTGTTGCCGCAGCGGAAGAATCATGTGAGATTCTTGGGTTAGCATGATTAATGACACTATCAACATCATACCTTTGACTATATGGGTAGACACTTTCTATACCCTAGGTCAACGGTGGGGATACAGTGAGGCGATGGACCGTATCATATGTAAATTGCATATAGAATGGTATATATATCTTTCCTTCTCATTTAGTGGCATTGGCATGTTGCTATATGTCAACCTTGGTCGTTGAAATCGAACGACCATCTGATCGGAGGATAATTTATGTTCGATTAAATTATCACGATTCATTTCATGTCCAACTTGAGGGGAACCCAAAAGGTCACACACAAAAAGTCGAAATCAATGGTTAACAGTGCACAGTACAAATTTAACAGCATATTTGATTGTTGTAGGAATTGTTCATAAATGGTTCAATGTGTTTAATTATTGAACAGATCATTTATGAGGTTCCATAGTGGCTTAGGGATTGTGAATGACGATAGGGGCACTTTGGGAATTGGAATAAATAAATAAATAAATAATGTGAATAGTAACGTGAATAGTATGTGAATAGTAATGTGAATAATAATTTTTTTTTTATTTGTTATTTGTTTTGAATTCCAATTCGACCAAACTCTTATTAGGGTTTTATAATCTCATTAAACCACTAAATTAAGATCCAATGGCTAAGATTAAATTAGCATTTATCCCACATCGGATTCTTAATTATTTTTTTTGTCTTTGGAGCTCCTATATAAACCCAATGAATTCTTTACAATTTTTGCACCAAACCTTTAATATCTTGGGTTTATATAAGTGAGCAACTCTAAAGTTTAAGAGTAAGCCACTGATTTTGAGGATCCTTAAGTCTAATTGAATAGAGGAACATCGAGTTAAAAGTTTTGAGGTATTTGCCTAGGCTAGCACCAAGGGCAAAATACTCGTGCACTCAAGGCGTAGTCTTGCCGTTGAGTTTTGGCTTTGGTGTGTGCACCTTTGGAGGCCACACACTTGGGTGGCTCTTTGGAACGTGGAAGAGCTTGCTGAGTTCGAGAAAAACTTGTAGATTGGAGGGAGGACTGGAGGAGTCTTCGGTTCAAGTAAGTCTTTTTCTTTCTTTATTTTAATTAGAGTTCTTATGATAGTTAGCATATTTAGGTTTATGTTCTTTGCATGTTTTATGAGTTTTTATGCTTAGAATATATAGTAACATGCCTAGGCTTGTAGAATAATCAAAACAAATGGGTCTTGGGCAAAGGGATAATCATCATAATTTGATTTATTAAATTTTTCACTGCGCACTCGCGGCCGCTTCCCAATAGTCTTTGCCTTACTCTAGGTGTTCTTCTATGCTCTAGGATTTCAAAATTATGTTATAAGGCCTCTCATTAGGTTTTGGGACGAGTTTTTTCTTATATAGGAGGTCAGGGGCTAATTCATTCTTAAAAATCGGATTTGGAACGAAATAGGAGAAGAAATTGCCTCATTACGATGGGCAATGCGCCACCTTATGCTATTTGCTGGTCGAATTTTGTTCTAGTGTTTGTCTCGACGCGCTGTCCAGTGTCGGGAGACGCGTGGGGATTCTGAAATTTGCTCCAAATGTGCTCTAAAATTTCCATTTCATCCCCCGTTAAGTTCGTTTGAGTTATGATATAGTTTTAACCTACAAAACATATCCATAACACATCAAAGCGCTCATCAAACTCGAAATAACACGCAAAATATTAAGATAGAGTGACATGAAATATATGTATATTGCTTATTATTTATGACACATGAGATACAATTTTCGTATTTAGCTGAGATGAATTCTAGCTAGCATACTTGTCATTTAGTTGATAAATATGAAATCATTTTTAATGTTAATAGTGTATTTTTCATTTCAAGATAAACATTACTTGATTTGCAAGAATGCTAAGAGAATGTCTTTTGGAATTTGAAGAAATAAGGAAATGGTAGGTATGCTTAGAACATTTTGGGTTCTGTTTATGTGCTGACCTTGCGAACTTTTAAGTCCAATTGAACTGGCAATAGATAGATTTTATGTCAGCACTGATTTAGGTGTTAGAATCTCCATCTTGATGTGAAATTGTAATTTCATCATTTGTGCGAAAGTTTGACATGAATCTAAATTTTATATTTTTATTGGAAGCTGAGCTTTCCTATCTCTGTGGATAAGTTCAAACCCAAAACTAGTTCATTTTGAAGCAGAGAAGTATAGACCTCTAGAGATTCCAGTAAGAGGTTGAGCAGTTTATAAGGGCATTAAAGAGTACAATGCAAATAGCAATTCAGAGATTCAAATGGTTAGATTGTCAAGGGAAAAAGGAGCGTAACATAAATAGAATGCTGCTAAAGAACAAATATCAGCCAAAACCAATTGGGAGTGTACAAATATCTTATAGGGTTGGTGCTCGGAGTGTCAATCCAGATCGTATTTATGTCTGATTCATAAATACGAGCAATTCTATTTTCCATAATATTACTAATTTAATGGTAGCACCCTTGTCTTTTATACACTTTTTTCGATCTAATTACGATTAGATATCCGATTATGATTAGATCGAAACTGATTCTCGTTCAGTGATACGTGTGTATTAGACAAAGACCCTAGGATTTACGATGTAGTGCGCAGTTACAACGTAGTTTGTAATTGACATTGGGAAGCGCACTATAAGATGTATATCTTTAAATAAAATTTCTGGTCAAGATTTACTAACACGGGTCGGTTAGTAAAATCCACTGAGACCAGTACATATTGTATATCGTGACTTGGTCAGATGGTTTGTCCCAATAAACCATGAGTCTCGGGAGACTCGTATAGACATGTTGGTGTTTATTTGATAAGACATTGAATGACTCACTGAAGATTTCCTAATAGATGATACACCAATGTCAATAGGAATCTTCTCGAGTTGAGCGAGCATAGTGGTCCTTCGACTTGAGATACCACAGTGGGATATATGAGTTATCCTCCACACTTTGATGGCAGTCACGTCACCGATCTATTTAGATCAGACCTCCACTTGTTCGTTGGGTGTGGACTGATGCTCATGATAACCAGTGTGTATCAAGATAGGATCCGTCAGTCATGTGTACAGGGTATAGGCATCCGCACGTGTTTACGACCTAGTAAATCCATGGCCGTCGTATAACTTTCGGAAATCAGTTCCAAGTGTTATTTAGAGATCGTAAATTAAAAGTCAACTATATTATACCAAACAGATTTGATGTTCTCATCTATATCCCAGGTATAATATGGATAGCATGTGACAGAGGAATTATGTGTATGCAATGATATTGGGAAGCGCACTATAAGATGTACATCCTTAAATAAAGTTCCTGGTAAAGATTTACTAATACGGGTCGGTTAGTAAAATCCGCTGAGACCAGTACATGTCGTATATCGTGACTCGGTCCAATGGTTTATCCCAATGAACCATGAGTCTCGGGAGACTCGTATAGACATGTAGGTGTTTATTTGATAAACAGTGAACGACTCAATGAAGATTTCATAATAGATGGTACACCTATGTTAATAGGAATCTTCACGAGTTGAGCAAGCATAGTGGTCCTTTGACTTGATATACCACAGTGGGATTTATGAGTTATCCTTCACACTTTGATGGCAGTCACGTCACCGATCTATTCATGATCAGACCTCCGCCTGTTCGTTGGGTGTGACTGATGCTCATGATATCCAGTTCGTATCAAGATAGGATCTGTCAGTTTGTGTACAGGGCATAGGCATCTCACGTGTTTACGATATAGTAAATCCATGGCCGTGGTATAACTTCAGAAATCAGTTCTAGTGTTATTTAGAATCGTAAATGAAAGTCGACTGTATACCGAACGGATTTGACATTTTCATCTATATCCCAGTATAATAGGGATAGCCTGTGACGGTGGGATTATATGTATGCAATGACCTCGGCTTGTATAGTTTAGCGAGATTATCCGTGGTCGTCATAATCCATGAGTGGGTGGATTATGGACACGAAATTGGATTTCGTGATGGATAAACCTAAACTTAGAGAGTCTCACAATATGAAGTGTACTCGTTGAGCACTTGGGCAACGCGATATGAATAATACGGATTATTCATAATACTTCATCGGATTAAGTGAGTTAATTTGGATCGTTTAATCGGTTAAACGATAACACATACATTAGGGGATTTTGGCCAATCGTAATTATTGTGTATTTGTATTTGATACATAATACGATTAGATACACATTAATTATTCGTCAAATGAGATTTTGACACATGCCATAAATATATGTATTTGTATTTATTGTAAATAAAAATACATATATAATAATAACTATATTAATTGATTATTTGGATATTTAATTGTTAAATATTTAAATGATTAATTAATAAACTTTTTTTATAAATGTTTGAAATTTGTCCAATTATTATTGGTTTACATGGCATGATTTAATTATACTTTATGTGTGCAATTTTGATTGGATAACATAAAGTTTAACATTATTTAATTTGATTAAATTTTAAAATCCCAAAATACCCTTGCTAAAGTCGGTTATAATGAATTAAAAAAGGGAAAATATTTTCTTCTTCCATAACCCAACCTCCATTGCCGAAAATGAGTAAAAGAAAAGCCCTAGGGTTTGTTTGATCAAACCATGAAGAAATGAAGGAAAATCAAGAAAAAAAGACTAAGGATTTAGGAGATTTAAGGTAATTCTTCAAAACCCTAAGCTTGAAAATTTATTTCATATTTTCTTGAATTCTTGTAATAGTTCTATGGTTCCTTTAATTCTGAAAAATTGGGGCTTTTAGTTGTGGTGGATGAATGGGAAGCTTGTGTGCATGTGTGAAGTATATTTGGATGGAATTATTGTAATTTTGGTCCAGTTTGTTCATTAGATGACATGTTGCAATTCTAGAGTGTTATGACCACTCTTGTAATGCCTAGAATTGTTCTTGGGTGATTCATGTGTGGTGACTTTGGTTGGGGTTTTGATTAATTTGATTAATCTTGAAAAATTAGATTTAAAGCATGAAAAATCATGATTTTCGGTTCTGGATCAGATCTACGTAAATTGGAAATTTTGTGATGAAAATAATGTGTCATGAATGTATTGGATGTGTTTTGGGAGTCGGAACAATTGCCGGAAAGTGTTTCGGAGTTGAAATAAGCGAAAACGGCGAAAAACGACTTTACTATGTGACTTTTGAGCCAACCGAGTGACGACTGTCCAAACAGTGAGTTCGTCACTGTTCAGCGCAGCCTATGAACTGCCCTAACACTATTAAGGCTGACCTGGTTGCAGTCCCCATAAGTGTTGGGTGGTCGGATCGGTCAAAAACGCGTTTTGCGCCATTTTGCATAAAAACTTTTTTCGTAAAAATTTCGCGACGTTTACTTTATATTTATGTCGCTATTTGATATCGAATAAATATGTTTAGGTGAAATATGAATAAATAATTCATATTAGATATTGAATAATTTATTCGGTAATTTGAAAAAAAATTTAAATTACGATTTCGCCCGAACCGCGCTTCCGCACGCGCCCATCGCCCGAAACTCCAACAATATCTCTACATAAGGAAATGGATGCATTCACTCTAGAATCTAGAACCCTAGTCTGTCTTAAACACAACATTAAAAGAAACACAAAAATTGAAAAAGAAAAGGTACCAAGCAAGTGAAGTTTCAGTTACTAAGCATAAAAAATAAAAGGGGATGTTAGAGTCCACAATCTAAGTTCGTGCACAATACAACATGAGCTGCAGTATCTACTGCAGCATCTATGGCCTACGCTATTAAGAATACAGATAAATTTCCTACACACATTTAAATACGTCAACATTAATGGGACAGTCATCCAAGAAATCCCAAAAGTTACTAGGACAAATCAAAAGATACAGGATTATTACACTGGGCTAAAAGCAATGGATAATAGCACAGTACTTTCAACAGCTAACAGGATCTGGATGTTGTGGGGTATCGGTTCGCCCTATTTGCTCGACTTTTCATTTTCAATCACCTCCCCATCGATTGTGTTGCCTGTCTCATTGTCTTGCACGCTAGATTTTTCATCATTCTTCACATCCTGTTTCTCTTTGACCTCTCCATCAGTTGCTGGGGCTGATCCATTGGCTTCTGTCTCTGATCCGCCCTTTTCTTCAACAGTGACAGTGCTGGGGTTGTCCTGTTTGTTGTTACCTGCACCATTCTCTTTCCCTGCCTCATTTTGTGGAACATTTACCAGAGTCTCTTCTACATTCACTTTTTCATTTTGGGTTACTTCAACAACTCCTTCATTGATACTCTTGGCTTCCTGAACATCATCATGAGCCTTTGTGTCCTCTTCTGGTCCAGCTTCCTCCATATTGGCATCTTTTCTCTCGGTCACTTCAGCTTTTTCTTGTGTTTTACCTTCCTTCTCAGCTCCACTTTCATCAGAGCCGTCTTTTCCCACCTCACCTTCTGCCTTTTTCTTCTCAGTTTCTTCTCGCATCTTTCTTCTCAACTTCTTTCTCACCCTCAGTGTTTTCAGGAGCTTCAGATTCTTTACTATCCTTCTTCGAGGCCGATGTTGATCTTCGGCCTCGCTTTTTTGGAGGCTCCTTTTCTGGTGTAGGAGTTACCTTGACCTTTTCACTGATCCTTGCTGATCTCCTGGGGGTCTCACCAGTACCCCAATCAAACTCTGTTATAGCAGGATTACCAGGGTGAGACTTCAGGTAATGCTCCAATTGTTTCCTGTTAGTTATCTCCTCTCCAGTGGGAGCAACGAACATGATCTCACTCTTCCTTGGTGTACCTCCTTTCTTGGGCAAATGCTGTAGAGAAACAGAGGAAAGGATATATTATACAATGGGAACCAGACACTATAACCCCACACCACAAAATCCTATAAGCACAAATACGAAAAAGCGTATGAAACGTGCTTTTCTTTAGTCTCTTGCATGTATATTCAAGCTATTAGCGGAATCAACTTGATACATATAGCACGGGCCAACACCAAATTATTCCTTTAAATTGCAAAAAATCAACATCTAAGTTAAATACTTGAAGTTTCACCCTATCATTTGATAGAATATTTTTTCACTTCAGTTGTTATTAGGAAAGTTGTTTACTAAAGAGCATCCAAAGGAAAGCACAGCCTTGTGGATAAGAGCTGCACAAAAAAAAATAATAATAATAATAATAACAATAATAATAAAAAAATTAAATTTAACCATAAAAACCCATGAGTTTACAATCTGGGAAAAAAGAAGAATAAAATGAGTGTAAACCCACAGGCTTCCATTGAAAACCAAAAAACCATAGTAAAACCTACGAAATTACAGAACCTCTCTAGCAGTTAGCATCAGGTGTTCGAAGAATTAAACACCCATTATCAATTGTAATGAAAACAGAAACAACGACCATCATCAAAACTGAGGTGGGAATGAAAGCACTGCAGGATCTTGTTTAAGGAGCAAATCAAGGTTCTTACACAAGCATGATATATTATCAAACAGAAATAGATTGCCCTGCAAAATGACTTAACTACATGTGTTAGAAAAATATCAATTTTTGTAGAACTCTATAAGCACATTCAAAGAAAACACACTGACCACTCCTCACAATCGGTTTCCTCTTGAAAAGAACTTGGTCAACTAACTAAAAAGCTAGTAACAATACTTTCCTTAACATTCACCAATTACATTCAAGAAAGACTTTAAATCAGTAAAATTAGAAGTAAATACATAAATGCAGCAAATTCAGCAGAAAATTCAACACAATCTCAACTAGAATCTTTTCCCAGCAAAGAGAAAAAGCTCAACTTACATGAAAGAATAATTAGCAAAAATTTCCATAGAAATTTATTTTCCTACGCTCTCTATTGGGTCTTAAAAAATTAAATAAGAAAAAAAATTCACAAAAGGAAATTACAGTTGACCACCGAAATAGTGCAGAAGTTAAAACTTCACCAAAATTTAAAACAAAAATGATAGACATATAAACACTTTTACCGAAAATAAATACACCCTTCTCACTATAGCTACAGTGAGAGGGGTGTATTTATTTTCGGTAAAAATATTTGTAGGTGTATTTAAAATGAAAGGGAAAAAGCCCAAACAACAACAATCACCACCAAAATAAGTTTCAAGAAACCCTAACTATAAAACTCCTATCATAAATTACAAGTTTTTAAGAAACCCTAAACAAAATCGAAAAGAAAAATAGCACAGGCCCCGATATTCTTAAAAAAAAATTCAAAAAATCTATAAAAATTGGAAAAACCAACTAGAAAAATGGTAATTAAGGCCAAAACAGGGTTAAAACTTTGAAATATTTTTTTCGAAACCCGAGCCATAAATTAGCAGTGACCCCAATTCTTATAAAAATAACACTTCATACATAAAATTTTCCGAAAAAGCAAGCAGACCCATAAATCATATCACACTAGCAAGGGGAAAAACAGCAACTGTATAGGCAAAACAAATTTAAACTACCAGGAACATAAACAGAAACTATTCATTCACATATGGAAATTAAAATAAAAAAGCTTTAAAGAGAAAATAAAAGACCATTTTCTTCCAAGCAGGCGGAGCTGGCAGCACAACCGAAAAACCTTCCTCTTTGCTCTCCATTTTTTTGACCTGTAAAAAATTGCAACACCAAAGACGAAACAAACCGTTAAAAAGAGTTTTTAGATATGCTTTGTTGTTGGTTAGTTCGGTTTTTTTCCTCCTTTTGAGGAAATAACAAAGGAGTCCCTAATGTATAATATTTGCTCAAGTAAGGTCATGACTTGTCTATTTCGATTAAAAAGGTTCTTGACCCTAACCCTAATCCCACTTGATATTATAAAATTTTCCTTGTTATATTGAATTTTAATTTTTTTTTTTAACTACCACTATGCATAGGTATTATTTCAGGCATTTTAAAATTGAATCGGGGCCTAACTAATACAATTGAACAAAATGTATCTTATTTGCAAAAAATGTAAAAGTTTAAGGATATTATCTTATTTGGTTCGACGGTTCCAACATAGCCGTTGGGGCCCCCGCAGGGAGCCAAAATAAGAAAAAAAATTCACAAAAGGAAATTACAGTTGACCACCGAAATAGTGCAGAAGTTAAAACTTCACCAAAATTTAAAACAAAAATGATAGACATATAAATACTTTTACCGAAAATAAATACACCCTTCTCACTATAGCTACAGTGAGAGGGGTGTATTTATTTTCGGTAAAAATATTTGTAGGTGTATTTAAAATGAAAGGGAAAAAGCCCAAACAACAACAATCACCACCAAAATAAGTTTCAAGAAACCCTAACTATAAAACTCCTATCATAAATTACAAGTTTTTAAGAAACCCTAAACAAAATCGAAAAGAAAAATAGCACAGGCCCCGATATTCTTAAAAAAAAATTCAAAAAATCTATAAAAATTGGAAAAACCAACTAGAAAAATGGTAATTAAGGCCAAAACAGGGTTAAAACTTTGAAATATTTTTTTCGAAACCCGAGCCATAAATTAGCAGTGACCCCAATTCTTATAAAAATAACACTTCATACATAAAATTTTCCGAAAAAGCAAGCAGACCCATAAATCATATCACACTAGCAAGGGGAAAAACAGCAACTGTATAGGCAAAACAAATTTAAACTACCAGGAACATAAACAGAAACTATTCATTCACATATGGAAATTAAAATAAAAAAGCTTTAAAGAGAAAATAAAAGACCATTTTCTTCCAAGCAGGCGGAGCTGGCAGCACAACCGAAAAACCTTCCTCTTTGCTCTCCATTTTTTTGACCTGTAAAAAATTGCAACACCAAAGACGAAACAAACCGTTAAAAAGAGTTTTTAGATATGCTTTGTTGTTGGTTAGTTCGGTTTTTTTCCTCCTTTTGAGGAAATAACAAAGGAGTCCCTAATGTATAATATTTGCTCAAGTAAGGTCATGACTTGTCTATTTCGATTAAAAAGGTTCTTGACCCTAACCCTAATCCCACTTGATATTATAAAATTTTCCTTGTTATATTGAATTTTAATTTTTTTTTTTTTTTAACTACCACTATGCATAGGTATTATTTCAGGCATTTTAAAATTGAATCGGGGCCTAACTAATACAATTGAACAAAATGTATCTTATTTGCAAAAAATGTAAAAGTTTAAGGATATTATATACCCGGCCACGGTTCCGGTTCGGAACCGGAACCGGAACCGTTGGCGACCGGTTCGGTTGGGGTTCGACCCCAACTCGAACCGGTCGGAACCGGTGGAACCGTACGGTTCCACCGGTTCGACGGTTCCAACAGAGCCATTGGGGCCCCAACGGCTAGTAGCCGTTGGGGGGGCAGGGAGCCAAAATAAGAAAAAAAAATTATAAATTAAAATATAAATTACTAATATATCCCTAATAACGGTAATAAAACAGTTATATTTATGGACATTTTTTGTATCAAAAAAATTCTAAAACTCTATAAATATGATTCATTTTTCATTATTTCAACACACCAAATTCTCAACTCTCTCATTTTCTATAATTCTCTTATTCTCAATCTCACTTCAATACAATTCTCTTATAATCTTATTCTCAATCTCAATTCAATTAGTTATTATCATTCGTAATTAGTCAATTTTCTTATTTTTCTTCCTAATTTCTCAAACGAAAAATGGCAAGCTCATCTGAGAACATAATGTCAAATATGTCAACCCAAGAGAGCGGCCCTAGTGTCGGTGCAGAATCACGGAGAAGAGAAGTTAAGGCTCGTTCCTCGGATGTTTTCAAAATTCATTTTCATTTGGAACGCCTAGAAGATAATACACAACAAGCAATTTGTAACTATTGTGGGGTTACCTACAAATTTTCTGGTGGATACGGCAATATGATCAAGCACCTGGAAAGACATCATCCGATTGAACTTGCAATTGATACGACGCAAACTCAAATGGCCAGGTACGCATCATCTAGTAGAGGTACGAGTGCTTTAGATTTATTTAAATATTCTAATGCAAAAAATAGAGAAGAATTTACGAAATTAACTTGTATGGCACATCTTTCTTTAAGCTTTGGTGAAAAACATCATTTTACTAATTACGTGCATAATGATTTAAACCCTTCTGCATGTAGAATGACTCGAAACACAACAAAACGTCATATTTTCAAATTATATAAAGATGGTAAAATTATTTTAAATGAAATATTTAAAGAGATGAAAGGTCGTATTTCTATATGTTCTGATATTTGGAGTGACCATTGGCAAACGCACTCATACATGGGTGTGACTTGTCATTGAATTGATGCATCATTTACCATGTAAAAACGACTTATTGCATTTAGAGTTTTTGATGACCAACATACTGCACATAATATTTATAGAATGATGAAGGTAATTTTTGATGAATATGGTTTAGTAGAAAAAATTTTAACAATTGGATTTGATAATGAATCTGCAAATACTGCATCCATCAATGATTTAAAAGAAATATGTCAACCAAATTTAGGGGGTCGGTTTTTTCATATTCGTTGTACATGTCATGTCCTTAACTTATGTGTGCAAGACGGTCTAAAATTATTATCACCTTTCCTTGATCCAATTAAAACGGCACTTAACTGTATTTGGTCATATTCTCAAGTTATGAGAGAATGGACGAAGTTTTGTAAAATAAATGGTATTAAACCGATTAAATTTTCAAGAGATGTTCCAACACTTTGGAATTCAACTTATTTTCTTTTATGTCAAGCATTTCAATACAAAGATGCATTATGTAGTTTTTTTTCTCAACATGTTCAAAATATCACACTTTATCCTAGTCAATGGGATATTTGTGAAATTTTTTTAGATATTTTAAGAGTTTTTAATTATGCTACTTTAGTTTTTAGCGGTGTTTATTATCCTACAGCACATTTATTTCTTCTTGAGAGTTTGAATATTGTTGGCACTCTCGATGAGCATGTTGACAGTAGCGATCCTAATGATATTGTTTTGTTCGAAGCCATTACTACTATGAAGGTAAAATAGTTGAATTATTTTAGAGACATTCCTTTACTTTATCTTATTGCTGCTGTTTTTTATCCTAGATTTAAATTAGAAGGTTTGAATAGTGCTTTACAAGCTTATTATGGTTATTTAGGAATATTAGATGAAATTGATATTACAAGATTAATGACGAAATTAAGAAATGATTTAATTGTTTTATTTAATGATTATATTGTAAGATATAACTTAGGAACATTAGGTGAATCTAGTAGTAGCGAACCGGTAATTCAAACAAGACTTAGCGCAGGGGATCGTTGGTTATTGCAACGAAATAAAAAAAGCTAGGGATACGACAACTAATAACCCTGAATTAGATAATTATTTATCTACAAATTTTGAGTTTTCTAATGAAAGTTTATGCAGTAAAAATTTTAAAATCCTTGAATGGTGGAACCGGCATCAAAATATATATCTTGTTTTATCAATTATTACTAAAGAGATATTGGCAGCACATATTTCCACCGTTGCGGTTGAGCAAGCCTTCAGCTTGGGAGGTAATATATTGGAAGCTAGGCGATCTTCATTACATCCAAGCACTCTAGAAGCAACAGCTTGTGTGTATGATTGGACTCGAGCTGATCTGAGACAACAAGAAGATGCCCCCGATGATTTTGAAGATTTTTTCGATAATGCATCTGCAAGTGCAACAACAAGTGCAAGCGGAACCGGAGCCGAAGGATCAACTGATAATGATGATTGATAATTGTAAAATTGTAATTTACAAATGGGATATGTCTTAAAATTGTAATGGAACTACGTGAGCTTTGATTCCTCTCACCCTTAGAGGATACGTAGGCAACTTAAATTTTTAAAAATTTAAGCTCAAGCTCTTCAATGTAATAATTTTTTTTATTTATAAAATTAATCTCATTTATTCTAATTAATTTTCAAAATTAAAAAAAAAGGTTTGGAACCGAACCGGTCGGTTCCGGTTCGGTTCAAGGTTCCGGTTCCACACTTGTGGAACCGGAAATCGGCCGGTTCGGTTCGGTTCCGAACCGGAACCGAACCGCCGGCCGGGTCTATTATATATTGATGAAGAGAGAAATATAAGACATGTGGGGTACATTATTAAATATTTTATAAATAAAAAATTTATTATTTAAATATATATATTTTATAAATAAAAATATTTAATTATTTATTTTAAGTCCGGATCCGATTTTTTTTTTTATAGAAAATTATAAATATAAAAAATTTATAATATAAATTAAAATATTTAATTATTTATTTTAAGCCCGGGCCGGCCGGGCCCGGGCTTTATTTACCCCAGGCCGGGCCGAGCCGGCCCGGGCCAGACCCAGGCTTTTTTACCATGTATAGATATGGGGTACAGTATTTGAGGGAATAAAATAAAAATTCTACCCAGAGAGAATTTGACAGCTGTCAGTTAAAGCT